>BMAW01057178.1:195968-211530 GCA_019974015.1 Nephila pilipes | reverse complement strand
CGACTCATCACTGCCTGGTATACGATCCTAAAGTGCGGGAGAATCCTGTCCTAGAATTTCACTCCGATTTGAGCACCTGGCAATTCACAGAGTACAGGAACGTCTCACCCAAGGAATTTTCATTCGCAGAAGTGAGTTCTGCGACGCCCTCTCTGAATATTTGCAATTATGTACCAGCAACCAGTGGCACCTTGATCAAGATCAACGGCAGAAAACACGACGCAGTGACGTGTCAAAAATCTCTGACGGATGACGTGGAAAGCATTAAATGTGTGTTGTCCTTGCTGACTGAGGATGGCGACAAGTCGCCCTGCTTTGACATCGCGGGTGACTTGAACACTGCATTCTGGGCGTGTTTGGGATTGAGAACTGCTGCGGATGCTTTCTTCATTTGCGCATTTTGTCTTTTGGAAGGAGTGACCCTTCGCACGATACAAAGTAAGGATAATCCTTCACAAAATAGTACATTGTTTTGATTACTATTTTCATGCATTGAATGAAGTAGAATATTGCTAAATTTCATGTTTAAGACTGTCTTCGCCTCATGTCAAAGAACCCGAAACTTGGAATCTATTTCCAGACACAAAATTTTCCCAATTTTGATGAAACTTTTCGACATTGTATAATGTGTTTTCGTTTAGGATGCAGTACTTAAATAATTAAGGAACATTCTATAAACACGCTATTTTTCACTTGAACATATGAAGTTCAAAACATAATTAAAATTGCAGTATAGGAGACGAAACAGGGAACACATTTTACACCAAAAAAAAAAGATTGATGCAGAAAGAAATGAATAGCATTGTAAAATACACTGCTTTCTAAAAGATAGCGAAGTCAGAATACAAAACTTAATATTCAAGTGTTTTATTATTGGAAAAAGTGTTCCAATTTAGGGTGGCATTTCTTAACATTTACGCTAAAACAGCCTTTAAAGATTATAAAAATTTTGTGTGTGATGGATTGCTTGATTGTTTGTTTACATACGTTGCAACTTAGAAGCAACAAGAAGGCTATTGGAGGCGGACCTCGCACTTTTGAACATTGGTCAAGTGACATGAACGATACCTGAGTTGGTACTCCCCTCTCCAAACTTCCACACTACGACAAAGGGAGCATTTTGAGCCTCGACAACATTTAACGCGTATCAGCTTCATAATATGGAGGGTCTTTAGTGGTATTAAGACTCGAATCCACCACTTGACAAAAACAACTCCGGCCGCGAATCTGCGACCATAATCACTATGCTACCGCAGCCCTATGTGTGACAGAGTGAAGGATAATAATAGCCTATAAATTACAGTCGCTGGAACATAGGTTCCCACTATTTTTTGACCAACCATCTCCCTCTCGGAAAAAAAGTTCACATCGCTCCCTTTTCGGAAAAAAAATTGCAACCATCTTTTTTTATAAAATACAATTACGTTCTTGAAATTAATTATGTAGTTGGGAATTTTTATATCTTTCATAAGTATTTTTTAATATATTTTAAAGCCTAAAATTCAAAATATCCATTACATGAAACGTTTCTTTTTTTACTCTTTCCAAAGCATTTTATTCCATGACATTAAACGTAGTCTAGGTTTGAGACAAAAAAAAAAAAAAGAAGTTCCTTTAGGGGCTCACCTTTTACGGGTAGGGACGGGAGTGACAATTCCGAATCTGGTGATATATTTCCTTCTCACGGGGTTTAGAGTCTGTCGAAAACATGGGTGGCGCGCCTCGGGAAACCCTAGCGATCCTTCTCTATTTTCGACCTTCTTTCTTGTTATCTAATTTTTATCTTTTTCTATACTTCTTCAAGTGTTTAGATCAGAGTTGCACATATCTTGAGGCAGCGCAACCATATCTGACTCTTGCAGCATTAAAGTCTACCATCACTCACTCTAACTTGAGAACAAAAATAAACAACTCCATAGGATTCAGATTATACTTGGAAATTCAAGGTGATGCGTTGTGGAGAGTCTTCCTCTTGTCATGGACTTATCTAAATTTTTAAATATAAGATTGCTTTTAGAACCGGAAAATGCATACACTCAAAAGGCTTCCGTACAGCTCTTAAATGCCTTCTGGTCGACGATATCGATACCGTTCAAAACCTCTGCACTTTGTCATTGGCTTGTTGAATAGCATTATATTAAAGGCTATGCTATTACTAACGCTTATTTAATTGAATTGGGACTTATGTGGTGTGGAAATAATGATCAAAAACTACTTACTTAGGTGTTGTTCTCAACACTTGATCTTGTCTTAAAATTAAGAAATCCGTTGTCACAATAAATCTGATACAGCTCTAAGATTACCTTTATTCAGGGCCTCGACGGCCTAGTGATCATGGTCGCGGACTCACTGCCGACGTTGATTAAACAGGAACTCACTGACACTGTCGCGGTCTCCCTTTGGCGTGTAGTGGAATTTTGGAGAGAGGGTGTCTTCTCAGATGCCGTCCTCATCACTTGACCGATGTTTAACATTATGAGGTACGTCGCCAATAGTACTCATGTTGCTTCAAAGTGCGATGTAAGTAAAAAACCAATTGGCAGTTGTAATGGTTTAGTTAAGTTGAAATAAAATATTTAAAAGAAAATTTATATGTATATATAAAATCAAAAAACAACTTTATCCAGAAAGTGCAGAATCAAAAAGGCAACTTCTATATGTTTTTATTTCAGTACTTTTGCCAAAAGTATGTGTTTTTCTTCTCTTTAAAGTAATCTTCATTAATTTTAATTTAAATGGCTTTTCTTCGGAATCATTCAATGGGCTATAAGCGAAGAGCTGTGGTTACATAAAATAAAGGTCAGGCGGCTTGATCTAAGGTCATTGAGAGATCACCAAACTTCCTTATTTTAATGGGTAATTTTTAGTAGAATGAGTCTCAAATAAAATCGATTTTCCAATCATGTTAATCGACATGCGCCACTTAAATACCAATCCATTTTTTCGCTCACTGCTTGAAGGAGAAATAAGTGTGATTTCATATGAGGAGGAACAAATGACGTCAATAAAAGTTTGTTTCACTGCTAAATGTCACGCATCACCTGAATATAAGAAACGAGAAGATGACCTCATTTTTGTGTTTTGATAGAATAAATCACATAACATCATCCGAAGCGTCGGTGGTATAACGGTTAGCATAGCTGCCTTCCAAGCAGTTGACCCGGGTTCGACTCCCGGCCGACGCAATAACTTTTTATAAAATTAATGATTAAAAATAGTTTTTAATGCATTGTAATTTGGAATATTCGATAACGTTCCGTTTGCTAACATCTTTCTGATTATATATTTAAATTTCTAACTCCATTCTATTAAATTTTGTGAGGAAAGAAGGAGTTCCACAGGATTAACATTACATTCACGAATTCAAAATGCCTGGAGACTCCCATCCACCAACCTTTTTGAATTCGTGAACGATATATTAATCCTTGGAATTTCTGCTTCCGTTCTCAAATCTGTATTATTTTGTTTAACCGAATGCAAAAAAATGCGTAGTTCGAACCCTGATGCCACTTAAGACCCGCAGTGTAAAGACCCACTTTAATTCTCGTCGAGATCTAAAATCCTCACTTGGCACGGTGTGAAAGTTTGGAGAGGCGTGTAGCAGCTCAGGTTTCGTCTTCGTCACTTGACCGAGGCTCATGATAGCGAGACAATCACATCGTTCTTTCCTCGAAAAGTATCCAAAGTGCTGACATTTGTCACGTGATAATACGAGATTATTTCTTATACACAGTGAACTTAATTTTTTTATTCTTCTTGTAAACATAAACTAATTTGAAACATTATACAATAAGTGTAAAAATTATGAAAAATAGGAATAATTAAGTTTATAAAAACTTAAATCTAAATTTGAAGTTATTTACTATGTTCGGTGTATAGAATATTACGCGTATAAGTGCTCTGTAAATTTTTAGAGCTATAAATGAAGTAGATTTTAAGCAAGATGTACCTAAAATTAAATTCATGAATTGCAATTGTCCACTTATCTATTGAATATTAATGGATCATACATATAATTGCTTGTAAATAAGAATTTCTTTACATAAGCAGATACGCAAATATATGACTTCCATGGCTTTTGATTTTAAAAAAAGAGAAGATTAAGGTCCTTAAATTATGCCAAGTTTACGTAAATTTTCCTTTCTGCAGACATCCAATTTACCTTGAAGATCCAATACGTGATGTGAGTTTCTGATTGTGCGCTGATGAAATTTAAATTTTCTGAGATTCGAAATCCTTAATTTAGGTGTAGTGTGGTAGCTAAGAGAGGAAGTCTCCAGCTCAGATATCGTTCTCGCCACTTTATCGATGTTCAAATGGAGGAGGTCCGTCGCTTTTAACCCTCGTGTTGCTTCTAAGTTCGATTTTATTAAAGAATCAATTGGTAACCTTTATTGTTTAGTTCATTGAAATAAAATATTTGAAATAAATTTATTATCAAAAATCACTTTTAACATAAAAGTGCAAAATCAGAAAATAAGACATCATCTACAGATTTTTATTTGAATATTTTTGACTAAAGAACATATTTATCTCTTTAAATTATTTTTGATTAATTTTAATTTAAATGGCCTTGAAATCATTAAATGGGCTGCTAGAGAGACGATCTCAGTTAACTTGAAATCAAGGTCATGTGGCGAGACCTAAAGACACGGAAGGTCACTGACGGCTCATCAAGTTTCATTCTTTTAATCGATGGTTTTTAGTAGATGAAGCTCGAATAAAAGCCATTTTCCCCAATCATATTGATTCACATGTGTCACTTAAGTACCAATCTTTTTCCTGGCTTACAGTCTGAAGGATAAATAAGAGCGACTTCGTGTGAGGAGGAACCGTAGACGTCAATGAATGTTTGTTTCTCTGCTAAACGTCACGCATCACCTGAAAATGGGGAACGAGAAGATGACCTTATTTTTGTGTTTAGATTGAGTAAATCACAAACATCTTCCGAAGCGTCGGTGGTATAACGGTTAGCATAGCTGCCTTCCAAGCAGTTGACCCGGGTTCGACTCCCGGCCGACGCAATAATTTTTTATAAAATTAATGATTAAAGATAGTTTTTAATGCATTATAATTTGGAATATTCGATAACCTTCCTCTTGCTAACATCTTTTTGGTTTTATATTTAAATTTTTCAACTCCATGCAAATCAATTTGGGAGGAAAGTAGAAATTCCATAGGATTAACATTACACTCATGAAGTCAAAATGGCTTAAAACTCCCGCCCACCAACCATTTTTATTTCGCGAACGTAATGTTAAACCTATGGAATTTCTACTACCAATCTAAAATCTGTAATGTTTTGCAAATGTAATGTCCCGAATACAAAAAAATGCATGAGTTCAAATCCTGATGCTGCTAAACATTCGCCTTGTAAAGACCCACAGAAAATCTGGTCGAGCTCCCAAGTCCTCCCCTTGCATGTGTGAAATTTTGGAGAGGAGTGCAGCAGCTCAGATGTCGTCCTTGTCACTTGACCTAGGTTCATAATCACGAGGTTCGTCTCCAGTAACCCCTTGTGTTGCCTCTCCGTGCAATGTTTGTAAAACAATCACTAGTTTTTAGTTTTTTATTAACGTCGCACTGGAAGCAACGTGAGGGCTATTGGCGTCAGACCTCTTAATTTTGAACCTCAGTTAAGTGACGAGGACGATACCTGAGCTGGCACCCCTTCTCCTAACTTCTACACCACTCCAACGGAAGGACTTTGGGCCCTGACATAATTAACGTGCATCAGCTCCTGTTACACGGTGGGTCTTTAATGGCGAAGAATCGAACCCGCGACTGAATGAAAACCACCGGTTAACGAATTCGAAACCATGACCACTAGGCAACCGCGGCCAAGTTAGAATCCCCTCCTGTCTTCTACATGAGAATGATTTCCAATGAGAGATTATAGGTTTAATTTGATTTTGTTTATTTTTCATTTTAAAGTTGCATTGGTCTTGCCAATGGTTATGAATAACTGGTTTTTTGTTTCTTATGATGTCGCAATATGGAATGGTGGGAGACATTTCATCAAATATTGATTTAGCGGCAATATCGACTAATTCTTTTCTCTTGATACCTACATGAGAAAGAATCCAACAAAAAATAAGTTGTATGATTTGATGTTTAAGATTATGAATTATTTTTAGCGTATGAGTGATCAGAGGATGTGAAATATGATTTGGATGACTTAAGGATTGTAAAGTACTCATGACATTAGTGAAAACAGTAAAGTTCTCATCGTGTCGATTAGATAAGCTGTCTCTAGCTTTTTGAATTGCAGTAACCTCTGATGTGAAGACAGAACATAAAGGATGAAGTTTAAAAGAATAAAGAGAATTGTCTATTAAATAGGCAGCGCCAACATGATTTGTTGACCTACAGCAGTTAGTGTAAATATGTTTAAAATCAATATATTCCTCTGCAAAGTCATTAAAGATTTTATTAAAAACATTTCGTGTAGTGTCCAATTTCTTAAAATGTCTGAATAGATTTTAAAAATTAAAATTATGCTCATGGCAAGGGGAGAACTCCTCTCTGATTTTCGTCAATGGAATGACAGAAATTCCATAGCCCTCAATTAAAAATTGAATTTTTCTATGTAAAGGAGGTATGGATAATTTTCTCGCTTCATAAATCCTATCTAAAAATGAACTTTTACTTGAAAATGATAGAATTTTTGATGATGATATAGCTCTAAAATAATATTTAGGGACAAATATGAGGCTCGAATAAGAGTCATTTTCCAATCATATTGATTCGAATGTGTCATAATACCAATCATTTTCTTGGCTTACTGCTTGAATGAAAAATAAGTGTGATTTCGTATGAGGAGGAACAAATGACGTGAATAAATGTTTGTTTCACTGCTAAATGTCACGCATCATCTAAATATGGGGAACGAGAACATGACCTCAATTTTGTATCTACACAAAGTAAATCACAAATCATCTTTCGAAGCGTCGGTGGTATAACGGTTAGCATAGCTGCCTTCCAAGCAGTTGACCCGGGTTCGACTCCCGGCCAACGCAAGAATTTTTTTAATAATTATTGACGAAAAATGATTTTAATGTTTTGTATGCTTAACTTAGGCTGTTTGCGAACCTTCTCTCTATTAATATATGTCTGATTTTATATGTCATTTTCGAACTCGCTTCCAATCAATTTTGAGCGGAGAGAAGGAATTCCATAGGTTTAAAGTTACATTCACGAATTCAGAATGGTTGGTCCTCTACCAGCCATTTTGATTTCGTGAACATGTTTATCCTTTGGGAATTTCTACTACCGTCCTCAAATCTTTATTATTTTTTCTCTTCGGATGTATTTTTTAGCATTAAAATAATTAAAATAGTAAAGATTTCTGCGGAATAACATTTTTTCACCGATTTTTAAAATTATTTTTCCTCCGATTTTAATTATTCTTGCGTGTGTTTTGGGTGTTCAAATATTTAATAAAATTTCCAAGAATCGGGAGAAAAAAGAAAGCTTTCAGTACTTTTTGCTCGTTCGCAAGCACTTAATTGCTTTCAAACAAATAAAACAGTAAATATTTGATAACTGTAATATAAATTTGATAGGATTAACAATACGTTCACGAAATCAAAATGGCAGGTAGACGGGTGTCTCACTATATTTCATTGAGAGATAGACGTATTTTTTTATGTTTCTTACTGTTACTTTTGCAGATGGTCCTTATAATCGCGGTGCCTACGGAAGAAGTCGCATGGTTCCAGCGATAGCTCTGGTGATCTTTCCTCCAGTTGTGGGTTCCTTGGTGGATTACTTTTCTGAAGTAGCCGATACTCCGGACTATTCCCCAGCCTATTTCATATTCGCTGCCTGCGAACTTATTGCTTGTATCCTGATCTACGCTCTGCCTTTGCCAGTTGGAGGAAATACCTTCCGATACGACCTCTCGAGCGATTACAGCACCAGAAATTACGGGGAAGGTCCCAGTCGAAAATTTGAAATATCTCTAGAGCTTATTGTGATATCGATCGTTACCACGCTTTTGGGAACTGCATGGAGTGTTTCTCAGGTATGATTTGGAATTCATTAAGATTTGTTGAGTTTATTTTTTAGTTTGCTTTGGATTCCGTTAATATTTGTTCCGGAAAATGATTAACACATCAATCAATAACTCCCGAGACTAACCCAGAGATGGCACTCGTAGTAAACCAGTAACCAAGTCTTTCTAGAGTACTAACCTTTGCTTGAAAGGTGTCAAAATTTTAAGTCGATCGGACCAGAAACAGCTGAGTTATCGAGGTTGGAGTAAAGTTGTTTTGTAGTTTGTTTAAAAAATGGAAAAAACCGAGTTTCGTGTTCTGATAAAACATTGTTTTTTAATGGGTAAAAACACCGTTCGAGCAAAACAATGGATTGAAAAATGTTACCCGGACTCTTGTCCATCAAAAGCAACTATTTGTCGGTGGTTTGACGAGTTTATACGTGGTCGTACCGACACAAATGACGCGGAACGCTCGGGTAGACCTGTGGAAGCCGTTACACCGGAAAATGTGAGTGAAGTGACAAAAATTATAATGAAAGATCGTAAAGTGAAGCTCCGTGAGATTGCTGAGATGACACAGATATCATATGGAAGTGTATTTACTGAAAAAGGTTTTTTGAAGTGAAGTGAAAAAGGTTTTTTTGCAAGTGGGTGCCGCGATTGCTTTCAATGGAACAAAACAGCAACGAGTCGATGATTCAGAAAGCTGTTTATCGCTATTTACTCGCAACAAAAAAGATTTCTTGCAACAAAAAAAAATTTGGAAAAGCGTTGGAACGATTGTATCACCCTAAAAGGTGATTAACAAAAGGTGTTATGTTGATGAATAAAAAAAAAATTTGCAAAAAAAATGTTGTTTTCAATGTTAGTCTCGGGAGTTAATGATTGATGTGTTATATCTGTTTTAAAATTCTTATACTTCACATACATCAGTAAATCATCGTTACTGTAGAAGATTCTTTTAAAACTAGTATTAACTGGTGCAAAGAATTTAAAAGTATGTAATTGATGGAGTTGTATCTAAATTAAGTCTAGGGATGGAAAAAAATATTTTTAAACCTAGAACAAAGCATTATTTTGTCAATTTGTGACGCCCGCCCGACCCGGGCGTCTTCTTGTGCCATCACTAGATTCAATTATTAAACACTACGACACAAATAATTACAGAATCACCAAAACAATTTTCAACAATTTATTAGCATATATTTACTATGACAACAACTGCCTATGGTCTCTCGGGTAAGCTTTCTAATACCTTAATTCAACCCACTAATAGTAATCTAAAAGACTCTTACCACTAATCTTTCCTCGACTGCAACTCAGACTCTGGAGCAACTGTTGAAAACACTAGGAAATATCCTTCCAACAGCAATCTTTACTCGAACCCTCTATTTCTTCCTTCCTCTTGTCTATCACTTCAGCTTCACCTCAACTACAATCTCTCTTTCAGATCCTCTTTCAGATACCCTTGCTACTTTCAGTCGGAGTTTATATATTTCCAAACTTAACCACTTCACTTCATTCCTAACTACTTTACATAATAACTTTACGTATCACGTTTCATTTTTGGTTGGGCAAAGTTTGTTTAGTGAAAGCAGTCAATCTCAATTGAAGTCCCCAAGGTTAGTGAAGAGAAACCGCGAATAGCCCAATGTCACAAATTGATTAATAAGAATAAATTATATTCATTCGCGTTTGGAAATTCATTATTATATTTCCGAGATTTTCTTATTGTTCTTTTTAATATTAAGTCTACTTGTAAGTTCTATCCATTTTTGAGAGAGAAATACAGAAATAATGTATTTTCAACACATATCAATATTTATTGAACAATATAATTTTCATCGTTACTTATGACTACTTCCTAGAATGATCATTTCAAATCCGAGCCAGAACCTCAATAAGAGAATGCTGTGGGACATTCAAGGACCAATGCGCTATGAATTTCTCATACTTAACAAATAGTTTAATTTGGCAATGTATTGACGACGAATGGATGTTTATAACGCAAAGAATTCAAAGAAGACTCAGATGCTGTCGCCAGGAAGCAAACTTTACACACCACGACAACGACAAGCCATATGCTGCTTTGGCAATTCGTCAGAAATTTCAAAGCTAGGATGGGAAATTCTGTCACATCCGACATACTCTCAAGACATAGCACAATCCAAATATTATCTGTTTTTCCCCTCCAAAAACTTTTGAAGGGAATATTTTCTTTCAAAAATTATATAAGTTTTAACAAAAACTGCTCAAGAGAGAGAAGGAGAGAGTTTCGCCTCCAAAAGTAAGTCCTTTCACAGATAGGGGAATTCTTAAATTATGATCACCTTAGGAAGAAGTCATAAATAATAATGGAAGCGATATTACTGTAAATAAATATAAGTGTGTCAAAAATGCATCATCTTTTATTTCAAAAGCGGAAAGAACCTTCCGAAAGCTCGAATGAATTTTTCAGCCTGAAGTACATTGAGGAATATCAATATTTTGCAATAATAAAAAAACATCGATGAAAGCCAATGCATTGATATTTTTTTCTGTCAATTTTATTTGAGAGAGCCGTAACGTATTCAGTACTATTAATAACAAACTCTGAATTATCAAAAATCCAGATTTAGAGGGATGCTGAGTACATCGATCTTAAGCATTCCGAATTACATTTGTTTTCTCTGAACTAAAATAAACAGAGTAAAAACTTTCAGATTGACAATGTTTTGCTCCTCAACTTCCTTCCTCTATTCATTATTACAATATTTTGTTATAATAATATTCCGAATTATCTGCCATTAGCCTCAAAAAATGAGATTATTGACTTGATTAAGCTCACAACATATCACATACTTTCAAACGTTGCATATTAAACGTATTAATTAAAGCTTATTTAGTATATTAACCGCGTATAAATTAATTATTAACGTTACAAATTAAATATATCACAATAAATACTTCTCTCTGATCTCTGATTTATAACTAAAAATATATCCTGAATTTTTCAGGACCATTTTAGGTAAGAGTAGGCATCATGACTTCTAAGTACCCTAGGGACCTTTTTCTTTCCTACAGGGGTTACCGTCTGTACTTAATACAAGTGACGCATCACAAGGATACCCCAACAATTATTTTCTAACTCCAACCCTTTTTTTTATCAACCAGCTTTTAATTTTTCTGCTTTTTTTTCCTCTCTAGCATATACAGGGTGCGGTAAAAAAAAACCTGAACAAACAATTTTTAATGTAACTTTATTGAAAATAAATAAATTGACAAAATATAACAAATAATAATAAAAGTAGGCTTCTACTAATAAATAAATTTAATTGGTTTTAAAGTGGTCGCCTTTTACAGCGATGCAGAGCTGCAAATGCTTATTGAAATTTTCAGCAGAGGGCCGTAAGTTTTCTACATTTAATCTGTCCCATTCCCGCAGAAGCCATTGCTTTAAAGGGTCTGAACTCTTATGCGGTGTAGTGTAGGCCCTAGACTCCAAAATACACCATAAACTGTAATCTATGAAATTGAAACCTGGTGAGTAGGGTGGCCATTCTGCACATGATAACATGTTCGGAAAATGCGCCATGCACCACTCCTGTGTCTTTTTGGCCCTGTGAGCTGGTGCGGAGTCTTGTTGAAATGTCCAGTTTACATTGCCGAAGTGCTTTTTGGCCCACGGAAATACAACAGCTTCTAGAATGTCTCTTTGGGACACTTTTTAATTTATTTTAACGCCCTCATCCGCAAAAGCCAGAAATGTTTTGCTGCTTGCTCAATTCCGCCTCAGACCATGACCGACTTTGGATATTGACAATGTTAAGCAATTACCGAGGTGATTGGAGCGTTCCTATAGTTCTGGGAGTTATGAAATTGCTGGAGGTAAAGAGCTTCTCTTCAGTGAAAAGGAATCTCACCCACTGCTGACTTGCGTCCCATCTCAAAAGTTTTCTGTATCTTTGGAGCCGCACGAGTTTTTCTTCAATGAGAAGCTAAACTTTTTGGAATTTTTAAGGCTTTAATTCCAAACTCTAATTTTCCATTCGGAACTAAGATCAGTCGCTTATTTAAATATCACGAGTGATTTTTCTCATGGAAACTCTCGAAACTTTGAACTCGCTTTTTGATGGCCTTGCAATTCTTAGAAGTGTTCACCGTACGTTTTCATCTACTTTCTTGACATAGACCATCATTGCCAAGCTCTTTGAAACGACAGACACTGTTTACCGAGGCACATTAAGCATGCGAATGATTTCACATTATCGTTTTCCTTGCTTAAACAACTCTAAAAAGGCAGATCTTTTGTTTCACATTATAAAGACGCCAAAAAACAATACATATATAAACTAAGGAATATATTATAAAATATTTATAATTAAAGTGGTAGACAAAAAGCAATACACACAAATTAAAAAGTAATTAGTTAACTTCTATTCTGTAATTCACTAGCTATGTCCGAGGTTTTTTTTACCACACCCTGTAGTTTAAACAAATATATGGTGCCATTCAGGCAGATTTAGCTCTTGCGCCATATATCTTAAATGACTCTCAAACTCCCATTCTGATATACGAGCATAAAAAACTGTACAGAGTAATGAAGTAAGCAAAAGTTGTTGAGAAAATCAGGAATTTCATGCATAAATTTCTAACAACTCATCCTAGAATGAAGAAAAATAAAAGGAATTTATTTATCTTTGAAAAAAAAATTATTAGAATGAAGACATTGTTTATGTGTCTCCCAAATTGTATTTGATGAACAAAAAAATTAAAAGGAATAATTTCATTCACTTTTATTTATTTTTTCTGCTATCAGAATAATTTCAAGCATGGTTATTGAACAAACCTTAAATTATCAATAATTGAATTAATATTCCATTATCATTCAGATTATTGAGCAAATACTAAATTTTTAGACTGTAATACGAAAACATTATTCCTTTGCAACTTGTTACAAAGTGAAAATCTAGGGTGGGAGAAACCCATGCATAGTGAACTCTTTCTAAATTACGTACCGTATAACTTCGAAAAATCTCCATTCATACTTTCCTTGATTTTATTGGAATAGAAACGCACCTGCTCAACTGTGAATCTTGACACCTGGTAAATGAGATGGAAATTTAGTCACTGGATTTCAAAAGAATATTTATTCCACGTCCAAAATTCTATGGATTGCATAATAATACTTGTTTGATAGAACAGGTTATTTATTCAGATATTAATTTTAGAGGTTAAGGTCACTATAAGGTGCCTCGCCCATTGAAAAGTTTTTATCGGAGTGGCATGTATTTTTCAAAACATATAATCTACGAGTACAACACATTTTAAAAAGGTATTTTCAAACTGAAAATCTTTGAAAATTCATTTGAATTTTAAGCAGAAATGAATTTTAAAATATTTTTGTTATAGTAATAAATATTCCAGCCATTAGAAGATAAAGTTAATTATTGATCAACCAGAATTTATGTAATTGTTTCAAGAAATATTACGTTTTTCTGCAGTCATGTGATAAATGCAATTAAAAATTTATAATTCTATGTTATAGTCATATTAATGTAAGTTTATGTAAGTCATTATTTATATTGCAATGTAAATTTAAACTATTTGATGTAAAAATCATTTTTTTTCCGAGTGTAATCAATGTCAATATGTAAAAAAAAAATTATTTAATGTACAGGGTTATTCAAAATTATTCAACCAATTTCAAAAACCCATAATTTCAAAAATAAACAATGCAGAATCATGAGTAATACATCAACGCAAAGGATAACAGCAGATTTAGTTTAGTTTTTATTAATGTCGCACTAGAAGCAACACAAAGGCTATTGGCAACGGACCTCGTAATTTTGAACCTCGGTCAAGTGACAAGGACGACACCAGAGATGGCAACCCCTCTCCTAACTTCCGAACCACGCCAACTGGAGGACTTTGGACCCCAACAAGGATAACAGTGGAAGTTGTATACTGTGAACAATAAATATCACTCGAGTGTTCTTTGTGAAGCTATTTCACAGAGTTATCTCGCAGTTTGGATCGGACAGGATGATTCAATGGGACACTGTTGGCCACCAAAATCACCTGATAAGACTCCATGTGATTTCTTCCTTTGGGGGTTTGTGAAAGATAAAGTGTATGCGCTACCATTGCATAAAAATTATATAAACGTAAACTCTTCTATTGTACTATCAATCACCACTGACACTTAACAACGTGTTTAATATGGATTTACAGGGTTTGACAGAATAATCCTACTGTAACCCATGCATGTCGTACGAGGCGACCAAAATGGGTTCCCCAGCGTCTGGGGGTATAGCCGGGCACTCTGCCCCTGGGGATTATATCAGGGGACCTCAAGACTCATCTTCTTCAGATAAGAACGGGCATCATGATCCAGAGGCCCCTGGTGATATTTTTCTTTCCAATGGGTTTTACTGTCGTTGGTAAAAACGGGTGACACACCCCCGGCTTACCCTAGCGATTCTTCTCTATTTTCGACCCTCCTTCTTATCGACCGGTTTTTTTTTTTTTTTTTTTTTTTTCATTTTTTTCACGTCTGTACCACAGTTATGTCTTGTTTGGTGCAGCGCAGCCGCATATGGCTCTTGCACCTATAGCCTTCACATTCATTCATTCACTCACTTGGTAGGGATTTACATATATAATTGACATTATGCATGTAAAAAAAGGAAGTTATGAAAAAAATTTCATATTTTACAAAGTTTTTCTGAATTTCACTTGGTGTGTGTGTGTGAGTGTGTGTGTCATCAAATTTTCGATCGTTAATTTAACCAACTTCCCATCAAGCTAGAGCTCTGAAATTTTGGGAATCGTTCGTACTCGCCTAACAATGCAATATTTAGACGTTTGCGACAAGTTTTGACTAATATTTCAATAATTTTAACAAGTCAAAATATTCTTTCCTCTCGGCGCTTTTAGGATTGAGGAAACAATTTCTTTCCCCCTCTGGGAACACCGGGCACTCCCCACACCACATGAGGCCTCATAAAACTATTGTACTCACAAAGGGGAGATACTATCTGCCCTTTACTATCTCCGAGATAGTAAGGGTTGCTGACTTTTAGACAGTAATCATTCGCAAGAAAGAAAGTTTCCAATATTTGGCACCATGTCTTATCACAATAATTTTTTCTGAATTCTGGTTCCCATTTTTTTTTAACAGAATGACTTACAAATTTTCAAATGCATGTTTTGATTTTATGAGTATTATGAATTTTTTAATACGCTCACAAATATCTCTTTTTTAGTAAATTTTAAAGTTAAAAATAACTAACAGTTTTATCTAATATTTCAATAATTTTCTTTAATAAACTTTGCCACCATATAAAAACGTTGTTTTTAAAAATGTTGGTTTTTATATCGAATTATTTCCTTTGCATTCATGTATTACTTACCATGCGGTGTCTTTCATTTATGAACGTATAGCATTTTAAAATCGGATGATTGATCTTGAATACCCTGAAATCATCAATATCTGATTCCTCACCAATGTAGCAAAATTCATCTTATATTCATAATATATATATATATATATATATATATATATATATATATATATATATA
>BMAW01057178.1:97066-195958 GCA_019974015.1 Nephila pilipes | reverse complement strand
ATATATATATATATATATATATATATATATATATATATATATATATAAAACTTCTATGCTTTTGCAGGCCTTCGAATTGTATAAAATGTAAGAAATATAATAATTTTTAGAACTAAAACAGTTTCCTACAAATAATGATTTTATTAAGAATAGAAAGTTTAATCAGGAACGTGTAACGTCTATTTTTGTTTCAACCCACAAAATCTTTAATTGAGGAAAAAACCCAAGAATACTTATGAAAGAACATACCTCACACAAGGGTCACTGCTTCATAAAGGAGAAAAACCACCTGGTTTCACAAACCGTGTCTTGTCATCTTGAAAGATGATGAATGATGGAAAATTTTTACTCATGTATGTGTCCAGTGTAGCATGAAGCTTTACGAGTGCATCCCACTCAGAATTTCGAGTTTAATACCTTTTTTGAGTCCAGTACAAGACGACTCTTAAAACACGTTTAATTTTTTTTGTTAGTTAAATATCAAGTTGTTTGAGCCCTTTCTAAAAATGTCCATAAGTAATAAATACGTTTCAAAATCATATTAGAAGAGTTTCCCTACTTTTTGTTTACTAGAGCTAGCTTGTTTTAGTTTGATTTTATTTTAACAATTGTTAGTAGTTGTGTGTATACACACTAACTGTGAGGAATGTTTAGAATACATTATCTACTATTCTATGGATGCTATGTCCTTGGACTTGAGACCTAGATTGTGATTGTATTGATCTTAGAGTGAAAAAATCTACCTTACCTCGAGTGTCTTGTCACATCTAAAAGTAACCATAGATTTCAATAACTTTTAGCTTTAGCAAGAAAAAGAGTTCTGTATTCATTAAAAAGAGGGGGGGGGAGTAATTCTGTTCCTCGGTGAATTTTTTTAAATTCATTTCCTGAATCTGGTCGACTGATCTTTCGTACGCTTTAAAACCTCTGTAGTTACCGAGTATGAAACATTAGTCTCATTGTAGCTCAGAAAAGTCGTAAGATACTACTAAAATGGGTACCCAGTGTCTGAAGATATAGCCGGGTACCCTGCCCCAGGGGATTATATCAGAGTACCTTAGAGACTTGCCTTCGAAAGGTAAGTATGACCCTGCAGTCCTTAGCGATCTCTTGCTTTCGCGGGGGGGGTTATTGTCTTTGGTCAGCACGGGTGACGCACCTCCGGGATACCCTAGTGATCCTTCTCTATTTTCGACCCTCCATGTCAGACTTTTATCTATTTCTGTTTTTTTTCCACACGTCTAGAGCACAGTTGCATCTTGTTTGACGCAGCATAGCCACATCTGGCTCTTGCGCGTTCAATACACTTTCATTCCCTCATATTCGTACACTTCCATTCCCTCATATTCGTACACTTCAAGTACTTCTAATGTCATCCGTCAGTCGACCTCCTTTATTGGTTTTAATTTTATTTAACGCAGAAGCTAAGATATCACAAAAATATGCAGAGTAAAAAATTATTAGTAAAGCCTTCCTTCTAGATATTGTCGAGAGAAAAAAAAAAAGGCTTGGTAACGGATTTCAAAAGGACTCGAAATTTCCTGTTCGTAGTAACGCTTTTCTTCGTTCAGCCAGCTATTTCTTTTAAGATTCTCAAGTTCCTACCTCATATCGATAAACACTTGAGTTCAAATTCTATCCTGAAATTCATCAAATCAACTTGCATCCTTTGGAATCAACTTAATTGTGAAATATTCTTTTAGTTTTCTGTTCCAGACTTGTTCATTTCGAGTTGACTGTTCTTGGGCGTTACTGTACCGTGAACAATGCGTGTCTCCCAAAATGCCTTGGTGTGATATCTTTGACAAGCGTGTCATTGGTTATTCATCACCGGTCTTAGTAATGTCGTTTCATTCTCGTTCCTCAGACTTCAATGGATCTTTTTACAGGGCGCTAATGTTAAAAATGGGGGTGTAATTCTATATTTTGAGCCCAATACTCTTAAGGGCATATCATTGCCCTTATCCTTTATAAGCATTTGCAAAAGGATTTGAAACTTTCATCTAATTTCTTTATGGATACTTATAATTACAGCGAGAATTTGATTTAATTTATAAAAACTATATTAACCCAATGGCCTTATTAAAAACAGACTGCATGCTAGATTTGGCTTATGGATTGTCGCTTGTCTACTTTTGATCTAAGCGTTTATAATATACATGAGCATAATTATGTATGCGCAATATGATTTATTTTTATTGATATGTAAATATGACTTGGGTAGCTGGTCATAGGTAAACTTTGCCCTTCATCCCTCCTGTATTGATAAGTGATTGTCAAGTTCGCTTGGAAAGATAACTGAGGGATCTAGTGTCAGGATAGCCAGTCGGAAAGGACATTTACTAGTATTAGCATCCCTGGTCCAAAGGCTATAGAAGTCGAGATTGAGAACCGCCTGATGGGACTTCTTATGCCGGACAAGCTTTAACTTGACTAATATGCAAATCATATTATATTGTTTTTTTACATGTATAAAAGTTTCCCTATTTCAATTTGTTTGGACCTCAGGGACTTGCCTTCATTAAGTAAGTACGGGCATCATGATCCCAAGGCACTCTGATGATCTTTTTCTTTCCCGTGGGGTTTACTGTCTTTGTTTAACACGAAAAGGTCGCTAGGGCACCCCCCGGATTACCCTAGCGACCCTTCTCTGTTTTCGACCCTCCTTCTTGTCAACCAATTTGTGTCTTTTTTTCAATTTTTTCACATCTGTACCACAGTTAAATCTTGTTTGGCGTAATATACCCACATATAGATCTTGCGCCAATAACCTTCACATTCACTCACTCATTTCGATTTGTTTTACTTCAGAAATCAAGTTTGATCTATAGAGGTTTTAATGTATATTTTATTAAACAAAATATCGTATTTACTAATAGCTTATTATACTTGAAATGACTACCTGTCTCAAACTTTTAGTAAAACATGAGCTTTCGCATTCCTTCGATATAGTTCAAACCTCTTGATTTTGTTGTCAGTATTTAACTTTTCAATTCTAACATGGCAATATAATCAAAACCTTACAAATATCCCTCAAAATGCATGATGGAGATATGCATACTTTTAAACATTCAATTGCGTATTCAAAAAAAATTTATAAATCATGATCCCTTATCGCATTAAATACCGGGATCCTTATATCTTTCCTTTTTTTTCTCATGTGTCTTGTTTATTAATGAAAATTTATTTCCAAAATTTCCAGGTATTTGATCCTTTGCTATACCAGGATATCCATTTCACCCACTTGATGCTGGGCGCGTCGCAGTCAGCTGTCTTCTTGTTCGCCGTACCTTTCTTGTGGGTGTCCAAGAATTTGATCCAGAACATTGGAGAGTCCAATCTGATATCCACGGCGTTTGCATTTCATTCCCTGCACTTAGCCGGACTGTCCTTCACGGACGAGTGGCGATTTTGGTGGTGGTCAACTCCCTTCGAGACCATGAAGGCCTTCACCATCCCCCTCTTGTGGCTGGCTTTGGTGGCGGCGGTGGAACACGACAGCAGCAAAGGAAAACGAATAGCCATGCATTATGTCTTGGCGGTGACTCACTTTGGTATAGGTAAGAAGCGCATAGTAGATAAGTTCATTGAAATTAAATCTCGGAGTATATATAAACAGTTTTGTCGAACATCGACAGTTTTTCATTTTAACAAACTACAATAAACAATTTTGAGTTTTGTTGGAATAAATCTGTACATATACCCATCATATTCTTATTTTATCATATATCTGCTTCCAGAGACTTCTAATTAATCCAATAATTTAAATTCTTTATTCGTCTTCTCTTGGGATAAAATCACCTTTACATTGTGTTATGCGATTAGTTTATTTGCTCACAAATTTAGAAAATCATCAAATATGTTTTCTCATCGAAAATTATTGTTCGTATTTGAAATTAATATGAGTTTTTTTACGCCTATTGGTAAATTAATCCAAGTTAATTATTGCTTAAGAAAATTATTATATAATGACGTAAGATATTCATCTCAATGTACATTAAATGTTTCTAAATTCAAATGTATCTCTGACGTTTCTGTTCTGTTTCAGGTCGCATATTGGGATGTTCGATCGTTGGTTTTGTGGCTGAAAAATATTCTATGAGTTTATCCTATAGAGCTATGTCGGCGTTTTGTCTTGTTATGTCCATTTTATATTTGCTTTTTCACCACTGCTTCATGAAACCGAGGCATCGAAAGAAAGTGGCAGAAAGATGTGCGCTGCAAAGTAAGAATTGAATATACATAAGGGATAGTTTAATGAAGACTATTTATAACAAGTAATATAAAAAAAAATTAAGTTAATTCCTTCTTAGATCAGCAAAGAAATTTTTTATTTCAGTTACTTTTTATTAAATAATTACAATTAATATAAATATGTACATACAGAGGGAGGACAAAATAATACGAACACCTGTAAAATAATGGAAAATCTTTATTAATAGGGGTTGGACCACCCTTTGACTGAAGTACAGATTTAATGCAACGTGGGATAGATGCATAAAGGTCATGGACAATATTTAAAGGAATATTAAGCCATTTCTCCTGCAGAACGGTCTCTAATTCCGAAAGGCTGGATGGAGAAAGAAATCGGGAACGAAGTTTGGACTCCAAATATTCCCATAAATGTTCAATAATATTCAAGTCCGAAGACTGAGGGGGCCCGGCAAGATGTTCAACTTCATTGTCATGCTCTTGGAACCATGCTTGAACACACCCAGCAGTGTGGATATGGGCGTTGTCGTCTTGAAAAAGCGGTCGCTCTTCAGGGAATACAGTCTGGACAAAAGGATGGACATGATCCCCTAGAATGCTTAGATAGTGATTGGATTTGATTCTCCCATGCAGAATAACAAGTGGTCCAAGAACACGCCAAGATATCGCACCCCATAACACAATAGGGCGCCCCCCCCCCCCTCTTGTTTCACAGTCGGAGAGGGATTCAGGATTAAACGTTCTCCAGACATCAACGTGTCCGGTCGTCTGAAATAGGGTGAATGACAATTTCATCTGACCATGTTACCTGTTGCCAATGCTGTGGGGACCAGCCTTTGTGATCTCTGTGATCTCTATACCATTGGCGTCGCTTGAAAGCATTAGTTGCTGTCACCAAGGGCTTACGAATTGCCACTCTGCCATAAAGGTTTGCTGCATGAAGTTCCCTTTTGACAGTTTTTGTTGAAATGGGGTCCTGGAGATGACTGTTCATTTGGAATGTTATCTCGGATAACGATTGCATGTGCTTTCGGGATACTATGCGCTTCAAGACCCGTCTATCCCTATCAGCAAGCTTTGACTTTCGGTCACTGTTGTGCTTTGAAGACGTCGTCTTACCCTCTTTTGTGTATGTTGTCATAACGGCCGATACCATACTCCTTACAAACCCCAAAAGGTATTGTGCTTTCGTAACCAAAGCTCCACTTAATCGCGCTCCAACAATCATTCCTCTTTGGAACTCTAACAGGTCTGACATTTCAACTTATCACAGACAGTTCGATAGACGCATGCAACGCAGGTGACTGCCATTAAGAGACTGATACCTTCCTCTTCAAGCTCACTAGGTGGCGGACTTCTGTTGCAGGGGGCGTGGCACTGCAGTTGTGAAATACGTCATACTTTTTCACAGATGTTCGTATTATTTTGTCCTCCATTTGTACATATGACAGAATCACAATATTAAGTGTCAAAAGGAATTTTTTGCGATTGATCTACTCGCTTCATCACTGACGGTATTTATTCCCAAATTTATATCCTGCTAAATATCTTATATAAGAGAAATTTTTATAAATATCTTATATAAGATAAAACTTTTCTTAGTTAAAAATATTTCTTATACAATAAGTCCTTAGAAATTCCAAGGGATGGTGCAGGTAGTTTTGAAAATGGTATGTTTTTAGTATGCATCGTCACTTACTAGACAGCTGTCTAAGTCTAAGTCACTCGTATTTGTGATCATGACGCCTTTCGAACCTCAAAAATTCTTCATCAGAACTATTCTTTCCGATGAGACCATATTTCGCCTTGATTGGGGAAAAATTCACTGGAAGCAACCCAACGTTTTGATTTTTGCTTGATTTCGATTGCATAATGGTGAATCCTGGTCTCACTGACGATGACAACTCGACGCGGCAGCAATAAAATTTTTATTTGGCAGCAAATGATTGCCATTCAAAATTAAATTATGAATGGGTGTCAACTCAGTGTCGGCTCCGTTTAACAGATGGCAGCACCCAATAGTGATAACAATTTACCTTCAGGATGCAATCTGTCCTCAGTACTTTTTGAATCATCCTTGTATTTATTAAACAATCCTATCAAAGATATTTAGATTTTCAAAAATGTCTAAGAATGCCTCTAGAAATCGGGAAACAAACTCAATGAAATATAAATTTTTCCTCTTTTCAAATACAATTTACTGCATTAAATATAATGTAAAATACAACAAATTTGAGAATAAAATTGCTAATTACCTAGGATTTATAATTCCATGATAAAACACACTTAGTATTCAGCATTATGAATTTAAAGTTTCTGTTGGATAGGAGCTTTAATGTAAAATTTTATTTCCTTGAATAAAATATAATAACTCTGTTTTCTTTCTTGTTAAAGGACAATCAGTGAATGGTTCCTGTCTTCTCCTGGTCGAAACGATGCCTGTGAATGGCAGGATAGTTCCAGCCACACAAAATTAAAGGAACATGAAATACACATATTTGGCTCATTTTATTTGGAACTCTAAGCTGGCTAAATAAGAAAAAAAATGGTATCAATAAGTTCTACTTTAAGCCGTCTGTACCATGCACATAAAAAAAAATTTAAGAAGAAATTCGAAATCTAAAAACAGAATTTACAGATTGCGTGTTAGACTTTGTCTAAATTGTTTACATAAGAATCATAATACTTGGCGAATTATTAGTTTATGTAATAAACAGAATGATTTGAATCTTTCACACATTAAGGTATAACGGTTTTTAATTTTAAAAAATGTTTTTTTTTTGTGTGTATATACAAAATATGTGTCAATTTTTCACGTTTGAAACATTTTGTCAAAGTTTGCTCTTGGATTCCACAATTTATTGCTCAAAAGGCTATGTAGTGTCGTTCATTATTCTTAAGACAATGAAAGACAAGAGATAAAAAATTTAGTTCCATTACTTGAGCTTTATATTAATAAATGGAAGTTTCTTGAGAATAATATATTCTATTCTAATTCCTTTTTTAAAAACATTGTAACAAATATGACGCAAGTATTGTCACACACACATTGCGGAGTTTTTCCCCCCTATAATTCGTTTTAAAAAAAACTTTTTCAAAATTTGTTTGCATTTTCTGTTGTTCTAAAACCATTTATTCATAAGAAGGCAGAATTAAACATTATTGGTCGAAGCAAATATTTGTTAAAATACCATTTATGCATTTCCATTGGCATACTCGGGGGACGGGGGGGGAGTAAAGGGGAAATTTGATCCCGGGCACAGCAAGAGTAGAATCACCCATTGTTAGTAATAAATTGAAATGTTTTCTATTCTTTAAAGTACTAAAATGTTATTAAAAACATTGGTATATTCAGTCCATATCTCTATTAGTTATGTGGATATTTTTTCCTTGCGAGATTTTCGTTTCTTCTGATTTCGGAGCATGTATCAGTATGTAAGCATGTATGTGGTTCTAAACACCCAGCAGGCAATAACATATTTCTTCCACTTATCTCACACACTCGACTTTCACCCAGAAATTTGATTTTATTACGACGTTATGTTGACGTTTTGACGTTAAATTTATCAAAACCTTGAAACTATATACATGAAAAAGATTCAAAAAATTAAGGCATTTAAAACTTTTAAAAATTTAAAAAATACAAAACTTTGATTTCTTAATGTACTATTGTACTTTAAGCATACTTCAAAATTTTTTCTTTTCCTACCTAGTTATATTTTGGCAATCAGGAAGGGACGCAAAATCTTCAGTTGTCCCTGGGTGCGTCTCAGTTCTTCTCACGAAGAAAAAAAATAAGATCTGATACATTAAAACCTAAGAATGAAACTCGACGACAAATATATTTATAAATGTAAATACGCACAATAATAAGCACAATTATATTCTGCAGCATAAAGCATTGCGAGGTGTGGCTATTAAATAAAGGGACTGACGCTGCTACAGAATACGCATGCGCCAAACGTCAGCTAACAACAGCAGTTTAGGGTGAAGCTTTCTCTATCAAATGCAGTGCCTCTCGCTTCTGTTAACAAATGTGTATACTCATAACTTTCGTTCGCATTGCAGCTATTTTTTTGTTTTGCCGGGAAAATGACAAGTGAGCGACGAATTGTTGTGAAATTTCACATGAAACTTGGAAAATTCTCTGCTGAAATTTATAATTTATTGAAAGAAGTGTATGGCAATGAACATTTATCGCGTGCTCGTGTTTCTGAGTGGTTCAAGCGTTTTCAAGATGGCCTAGAAGATGTTGGAGATGATTCACGCTCGAATCGACCTTCTTCGTCAAAAACGGATGACAGTATCGAAAAAATCAGTAATCTGACTCGATCTGACCGTCGGTCATTCGATTCAAGTCGAGTATTTGAGCGATTGCCGAGACTGTAGGAATTTACAAAGGAAACCGCAAATTTTTCCATCAAGACAATGCACCGGATCCTTCCAAATTGTTTTTTTTTAAAAAAGTTTCTACCCAAATACAGCATCCCAGTCTCAGAGCAACCGCCTTATACGCCGGATCTTGCACCGGATCTTCTACTTGATTCCTAAGGTGAAATCTGCATTAAAAGAAACAAGATTTGAATGCTTGAAGGTGGAAGAAAAAGCGGCAAAAATCCTGAAGGAGCAGACAAAAGACTTCTAGCACTGTTTCCAACAATGGAAGATTCGCATGGAGCGTTGTAAGGATAGAGGAGAGGAGTGTATTGAAAGTGATAATAAGTAAATATGTATGACGTTATTTACTAGCCACACCTCGTACATCACACAAATTTACAAGTACTTTTAAAAATATTAAATATGTAAATTCTGAAACATTTAAGTATTATAAGACATCAGTGGAATTAGAAAGTGGAGCTTAGAGATGTATTTCCCATCTCAATAGTTATTATATCATGTGTTGTTATTTAATCAGTATAATCAATTTTTTATCATTCAAGCAGTGAATCTACACTTCATTCAAAAAGGATATGCTTGCATTAGGAAGGAACAATTAAGATATATGCAGTTTTCAATCATATTATGTGTTCATAGCATTTGTTGTATTTATATCACTTTATTTATTCATTATTTATAATCTTGTGTATATTCACAATGGTAGAAAACTGAAAGTATGTATTGGTAGCTTGTTTTGATGCTTTTTCAACAGCATTTTTTCTTGCTGTTTTACTTATCATACGAACTTTATTACACTTGCAAAATACTTTTTGATAATTCTGAAGAAAACAAATTTGTAAAGCATATTATGTTGTTCTTTAAAATAAATGAATCATTTTTTTAGTTATTTAGTTTTTCTGTCTTTATTGTTTTTGAATATGATAAATATATTTAATTATTCAAATCAGCATTAAATATTGAATAATACAGATATTAGTAACATTTTTTAGATCACAAAAGTATTTTAAAGTCTATTTATCTAATGAGAATGAAATACTAGAAACAAAAGATTAGGTAGAGAACCCCTAAGAAGCTATTACATGTTGTCAATGACTTTCACGGCCCATATTGAATGTCCACATATTTTCTGTATCAAAGAAATTTCTGTATGACAGGACATACAAATAGATTTTACTAATTATATTGTTGCGTAGATTTTGTGCTTCAAAATAAATTTTTATTTCATTTATCAATTTTCAACTTATTAAATAATAGCACGATAGGCTCGATAATCAAAATTAAAAGAAGGGAGGGGAGATTTCACCATCAAAATAAAAGTATTCAGTTAGGATACCAAGAGTAATAATATCCAAAGTAACATACTCCTTTATAAATGAGTAAGACAACGTGTGACATTGGGCTATTCGCGGTTTCTCTTCACTAACCTTGGGGACTTTTAATTAAGATTGATTGCTTTTGCTAAACAACCTTTGCCCAACCAAAAATGAAACGTGAATATGTAGATAGAAAGCAGGTAGAAATGAAGTGAAGCGGGTGAGTTAGGAAATATATAAACTCCGACTGAAAATCGCTATAGAGAGGTTGAAGGAGAAGTTGAAATAGGTGGAAAGAGAAATTGTAGGATAAGTTAAGAGAAGTTGAAGGAGGAGGTGGAAAGAGAGGTTGAAATAGACGATTGGATTAAAGGTGTAGTGTTTCAAGAGATTTAGTTATTCCAGAGGGCTACATTTGTTCCAGAGTCCGAGTTGCCGTCGAGGAAGGCTTAGTGGTAAGAGTCTGTTAGATTATTATTGGTGGGTTGAATTAAGGTGGTAAAATCCTTCCCCGGGAGAGCATTAATAATTGTTGTTATATTAATTAGATGTTAATAAATTCCGTAAATATTGTTCTAATGTCTCTTTGATTGACTTATTGTGTCTTAGTGTTTAATCATTGAATTTAGCTATGGCACAAGAGGCAGCTCGGAACGGGCAGGCGTCACAAATGTACTGGTTCTTATCAAATATACTTATTTTAAGATATTAGGTTAGAAACTATGAAACAGGCGTTGAATAAAAATAAAAAAAAAGCGCATTATTTATTATATTCAATCAAAATAACTTCTATTGGCATCTACGGCTTTCTGCCAACGATTAGGCAAGTTATATATGCTTTTTTGGGGAAAAAAAATCTTTTTTTTAGAGTTAATACACAATTCAAAGCCTTTTATAATATCATTTTGGTTATTACATTTTTTTCTCCTAAAAGTAACTCATAATTACGAAAAAGGTAATAATCGGTCGGAAAAATATCTGGTGAATATGAAGGATGTGGTAAAATTTCATATTGTAGAGAATTTAATTTGTCAGCAGTGATTGGAACTTTATGTGGTCATGCGGTTATACTGCGCCGTTCCCATTGAGCAATGGTTGTTTTTTTTTTCAAAGTTTCTCGTGCATGACATCAATTTCACGGCAACAGGACTTCGCTGTTATGTTTTCGCCTGGTAGTAAGAAGAAATAATGAATCACTCCTTTGGCATTCCACCATAATCTTTTTTTAAAGAAATTTCGGCACAGGGGTGTGTCCTGGGGGTGTATTCTTATCTACCCATTTGCTTGATGGTTTTCGATTATCGTACAAAATCGAAGTTTCATCACAAGTAATAATTTGGTGTAAAAATTGCGATCTTTTATTGCGAAGCAACAAAGATGAGCATTTACTCTTGAGGTTGATCATGTGTAATTGCGTCAGTTAGTACAGTACGTAAGAGTCCATTTTTTTTACTTTATTTATTGCACGCAGATGTTTGTGCGTGGATTGGATTCAACAGTCGTACTTAATTCCTCGTTATCAATAGGGGCCGGTGGTCCTTCTCGAGGCACATTGACGAAACACTAATTGCCAGAACGAAATTTTTGGAATCAATATCGAGCATTTTTTCCTTTAGTGAATCCGTCTCCAAATGCGTGATTAATGTTTCTCAAAGCTTGAGCTGCGCTATAATTCAATTTGAACTAGTACAAGAAAAGTAGATGTAAAAATCTTTTTGTTTCCATCCGGTTTTTGGAGAAAAATAAAATAAAAATGGGACACACACATGAAAACTTTTTACGAGATGAGTAAGAAGAATACCTTTAAAACTTATAAATAAAAATATCAAACGCACATTACAATGAACCTCTCTCAGTCGCAGCTGAACACAGACTAAACAAAAACTCCCGTTTCATAGTTTATAACCTAATAGATTATATTTCAGAGAATTATTTTAATATTTTTAATACTTCACTTGTCAATAGTTGAGCTTTTAAGATATATATTTATTTAGTATAAATCAGGAGTCTCAAAAATTTTAGTTTAAGAGCCACACTAATTCCTCCACTAAGACCAAGTGCCAAGACCTAGCCAACTTATCATACACAATGTACTACTGTAGTTTTCAAATTTTCGTTTTGAAAAAAGCCGGAGAATCAGTTATCTATGGTGCGGTGGTGAACTCTACGTTTACGATTTTGGTTGTTACTTAAGGGCAAGTCTCAAAGACATGTCATTTTGGCGGAGATAGCCGATGCGCGGGCTGTACGTTACATATTTTTGCAACGAGGCTGAATGTATACAGATGCTATCATGCGGAGAGTGGGGAATTTACGTGCAGCACGTACGGCCGTAGAATCCTAGCGGTCAATGTCGCGAAATCGCGGTCAGAGTTGTTTCCGTCAAGTCGTCGGTAAGAATCCTGATGCCACTGAAGACCCATCATGTACCGCGAGTCACTTGTTGCAAGTTATTAGAATAAATCTCCTAACAATAACTACAATTAAATGTTCAAATTTTTTGTGTTTGTCAGCTCTTCTGTTTCTTGGTTTGTATGATTTGCCTTCCTTAAAAATTTTATAATGTAGTCAAAATAAACAATGGCGGGCTAAAGTTGCTCCGTGGACCATTGTTTGAAATCTCCTGGTTTAAATCATTACACAAGAAACATGATGTTTCATGCACATAATCAACGTTATGACTATCCGATAACATTGCACTTAGTAATGTGGTATGTTCTGTCATTTGGCGAAACAGCCACAAGTAATATGTAACAAATAAGAAAAATACAAAATATTCATTTTTAAAATTAGAATTCCCTTAACTTTTTTGTATCTCCTTTAATAAACTAAGATAATTAAAGGAAATAGTTTTTCTAATTTTGTTATCGCTTAAAAGCGCTAAATTATATCTTGTATTCATTGGATTTAATTTCAAACCTCATAAAGCAACATGTTACATAAATATAATTCTATGAACATCAGTTAAATTATCGAAGTGGTGTTTTAAGTTTATGAATAGTTTTGACCACTTGATCACTGGTCTAGAAATACTTACACAAAAGTATTTTCAGGAAAAAGGTAGCAATTAAAATAGAAAAAAATATTTCACCTAATAATTACTTTGAGATAGAATACATGTAAGAAAAGAATAAACAATAATTTTCCTCCTATTTTCCTAAAGGTATTGTTAAGATTTATTTAAATATTACTAAGAAATAACCAAGATATCTGGATGAATTTATTCCGAAAATTAATTAATCCTTATGTATAGAATGTTATAAATTAATGCTATCCATGTTGATTTGTTTGGATTGATGAATCCGTAGATTGAAATAACCCGCAGCATCAAAAAGTCTTAATTACTCATATTACTGAAAATACTCGATATAGAAACTTAATTATTTTTATTATTCAAAAGATTCTTCTACATAATCATCATCCAGAGTTATATGTTTATCCCAGCGTTTCTTGTCTTTTTAATTACCATCATTGCAGACTCAATCATTTTTATACTGCAGATTACTTAAATCTACGGCTTCCCAAACCAAATAAATCAACATTATTGGCTGTAATTTACAATAATATGAATATATAGATCAATCAAATTGTAGAAAAAACTTTCCCAGGTATCTCTATTATTTCTAAGTAAAAATTAAAACTTTACCGATACACTCTCATATATATAAAAATTTGATAAAAGGAAAACGCATTGAAAAAAGCTCCATTCATGATTGGTGAAGATTAAATTAATTTAGAGTAAAAATGCAAGGGTTTATTCAAGAATTTAAGCATAATACACTTAATTTTTAATTAATTATAATTTTTACACATAGAAATAAATAAAATGAAAAACCTCTTTCAAGTTTATTCATTCACTGTAGTCATTTACTCAGTACATAAAATGTTAAAAAACACAGATGTTATTGGATGACCCTTTCAGATCATTCAAGGTTAAATTGAGAAAAAAATATAAGAGTTATTCTTAAAGGGTATAACTTTAATATCCCATTTTAGATAAAAATTAAATAATTATATTCATAAATGAATCAAAATTTATCGCATAAATTTTTCCTTAACCAAAACATTACAATTATGCTTGTGAAAAGTTTAGCACATCGAATGTTTTACATTTGTGTTGCAAAACCATTAGTAAACGTTTTTTTTTAAGAACTACTTTATTTTTACTCTTTCATTTTATACTACAGTTGTTCAAATTATGCAAGCAAATTAGCTGTTCCTTCCTTAGAAATATGGCTGATAAGTGATAAATCCAAACCCTCCTATTGGCGTGATGTCGAAGTTTGGAGAGAGTGAGGCCAGCTCAGGTGTCATCCTCGTCACTTGTCCGAGGTCCAAAATTGTGAGGTCCGTCGACATTCCCAAACTGGGTTGGCTGTGTGTGTCTTCATCCGGGGTGTCCTAAGTAGAGTCTACGTGTTTAAACTGAATTTTTATAATTCAGTTTTCCAGGCCGAGCTTTCAGCAATCGGATTTGCCGTTTTGTGGGCCGTCTCTCGTAACTTCAAAGTTTCTGTTTACTCCTACAGTTTATCATCTATATTGCTACAGAAGAGTACCAGAAATAAATCGGCTATTATTAATACCATTCAAGAAAAATTAGCAACTTATTCTGATTTTTATAACGTTCTCTGGGTTCAGGCCCAGTAACAGTTCATAATTATAATGAAATGGCAGATTTCTTTGCTAAGCTCGCTGTCACTGATGGTGAGAGAATCAATGTCCCTGCCCCTCGGTCTCATATATTTATGGCTTTAATAAATAAGCTTCTTTCTGTCTGAGAGGTCTGATGGTCAAATTGTAATACTGGTATTCGGATTCAGGCCTGTATTCCAAGACAAAATATGAGTTTTTATACGAATTTTGGTTTTATTACTCCTTAACTAGTCATGGTTCCTTCATTTCTTATCTAAATCGTTTTAATTTGAACAAGTAATATTTTTTTAAAAAAAGTCAATTCCTACTTAAGTTAACAAAGAAAATTTTTATTAAATAATTACAATTAATATAAACATGTATATACATAGGACAGAATCACACTATTAAGTGGGAAAAGAAATTTTTTTCTAGTGATCTACACCCTCGTCACTGACGGTATTTATTCCTAAATTTATATCCCGTTAAATATCTTATAGAAGAGAATTTTTTTTTTCTCCCATATGAAACTAAAATTATTTACTTGAAAATCAAATAAAAAAAAATTATGCTTCTACGAGATTAAATCCGAAGGCACGAAGATTCTACGCCGACGTTCTACCAACTTTGCCATTGTAAGGCAAATGACATTGTAGAAGCATTGGCTTGTTTCTCAATTCATCCGGTAAACTAAATGGTTGGAACGCAGTTTAGCCCAACCACCCTTTGCGACAGGAATTATTTGGCGGTATTTTGTCAAATGTGGTCTGTTTCGGGGACTTAATGTTCAGCCAAAAAAAAATCGCCAAGTTTGGCAATTTTTGAAATCGCGCCAAGCGGTTGGGTTGTTAATAAAAAGTATATATTAACGATTGTGAAATATTTCTATACCTTGTCTGCTTCGGGGACGTGATTGAAAATTTGAACAAGATATATATAGAGAGAGTGTCAGCTAATAGTAGGAATTTAAAAAATTTATAAACTTATGTCTTTGTGGGGCTCTGTTGGAGATGCGGACCACTACGTTTTCTCTCTTTACCTTTTACCAGGGATTTTCATTTAAAATGTCCTGTTGTTGAAGCGAAACCTATAAGGGTTGAGGTACGTGTGTGAAAATCCTCACTTGCATTTCGAGTTTAAATCCTGTATTCTTACGGCTCGTAAAATTACACAACAAATTTCTTAATTGTTTCATCTTCTTATTACATACTTTAGTATTTAAATTTTCCTCATTGTGTAGTTATAAAGTTATAATTGTATACCTTGTATAATTGTTCATATTTTTGTCTAACACTTTATTTGTGTTCACGGGTTCGTGGATACTTTTGTATTCTTTAATTCTGCCTGTTATGTATCTTATTTCTTCCAGAAAATTCATACTGTTAATTATTTTTTTTTTTAATTCCTGTGATGTACATTTTCTGCTGTGTAAATATATTGTGAACTTCATTTACTTTTGATTTCGAAACAATGTAATATCTTATGTTCTTTTGTCAATAAATGCTGAGTGCGGGGGTTATTGTCTCTCGGGGTGTCGGTATTAGCTGTAAGCCCTTTAGGTAGGCTCGGTCCCCTTGGGTATTCTGACATTAGTGCTCGTGTTACTTCTAAGTGCGACGTTAATAATCAATCAATCAAATGAAATTTCATTATTATGACGCCATACACATTTTAACAAATTGTCTCCATAACTTATTTTTTTATGTATTTCCTTTCCACTAACCTCTTGAGGACTGTGTTATGACGTTATTTAATTTGAGAACCTCTTCTGGTAATTGAACCGAGATTTGTGCAAGTTAGATCGGAAATACTAAAGTGCACAGAATAAAATCGAAGTCTTAACATTAAAAAAGAAAAACAACTGGGACATTTCCAAAAAATTAAGTGGTCGCGATAGCTTAGTGGTCCTGGTCGCGATAGCTTAGTGGTCCTGGTCGCGATAGCTTAGTGGTCCTGGTCGCGGCCGGCGGTTTTCATCCAGTCTTGATGCCTCTAAAGACCCGCCGTGTAGCTTGGGCTAATGCACGTTAAATCTGTCTGGACTCCAAATCTTCCCGTTGGTGTGGTGAGGAAGTTAAGAGATGGAGGTACCTGCTCAGGTGTCATCCTCGTTACTTGACATAAGTCCTAAATTACAACGTCTGTCACCAGTGACCTTCGTGTTGCTTCTAGGGCGTCGTTAATACAACCATTTAATCAATCAATCCAAAAAGTTAAAAGTTTTGCAAGTGTTATCGTGATCCCTGTAAGCATTCTACTCATGATGAGAAAACTTCATCGCAGTTATACTAGTCACAATCAACTACAATATCAGTAGCTATGAATTAAGGATAATATAATGAAAGCCTGCCATCTTACTGAGAGGTGGCGACACCAATATTCTTTAAACTGTCTCTTTGATAAGGGGGGGCCAAAGTCCTCCCGTTGGAGTGGTGAGGAAGTTAGGAGATGGAGGTACCTGCTCAGGTGTCATCCTCGTCACTTGACATATGTCCGAAATTACGACATCTGTCGCCAGTGACCCTCGTGTTGCTTCTAGGCCGACGTTAATAAAAACTAAACTACAACAAACTAAACTAAATCCTATGATAAGAGACTATTGATTAGTTTTTGTGGGATATAGAGCAACAATAAAGATTAGATACACAATTCTCTGTCAAGTGTTTCGGATACTCATTTTGGCGGTTAGTGTCAGAAAGACTGTAGCCATCTTCAGAAAAAACTTTTCCAGATGAAAGCGAGCAAAAGTGTGCAATGGTTTGTTGTGGATATCGATCAACACTCATGTTAGGCATTCTTGGAATCTCCTGTCAAAATGCGAGGGTTTTACTCTTTGCTGGAGATTTTTTTTCCCCGCATGCGCAATCCATCCAAATATCATTCTGCAGTTAACACATGCAAACGTTCGTGTCGCCATCTGGTGATGATGATAATAAATGTTACTTGCTCATCTCATACTAAATTTAACTTCCTTTAACGATTCTCATATCTACCGTCTTATAATAATAGTTTTATTCAGATTATAATGAAGTAGTCTCAGCCATTAGTCACGAGCCACCCCTTCATACCTTTTTCCTGACACGGAAATTATTTCATTTTAGAATTATTGTCCGATGAATTTACAATTTAGTGAAATATATTAGATTTCTGTTTCAATCGTACTGGGAAGTGTTGAGTTTGTATTTGTTTATAAATATGTGATTGTTGTAGTGGAAAAAATAGGATATAGCTCGCTAAATTTAAAAACATTCATAATCTGCTCTTCTGTTGAAATTCGTCCTTATATATATTTATCTGGTTTTTCCACCATCCCACCGCTTCTCAGACCTAAGATAAGTATATGTGTGTAAAAGTGTTCGCAGTTTATTTACGTCGTATACATGGCTTTTAAATAAAGCTATGTAATCCTGTATTTTATTTTGTAAATGTTTATATGGTATTATTTTGTGAACGAAACGACACATCCGTGCATTACGATCCAAAGCACTAGCTTTCCTTTGATGATTAAGAATAAAACCTTGACTCAGTTTTGGAAAATATTCTTATTTAAAAAGATTTCGGGTTTTTTTTTTTTTTTTTTTTCACTGTAACAGTTTATTGTGCCAATTAAATTGCTTAACTGTACATATTATTATAACGAATATTTTAGAAGCTCATATTGAAATATTTTCTGTTTCGCTTTATAGAAATCAATTAACAATTAAGCCATTTTGTGTCCTACACTTTCACCACATATTTCTTCTATTTACAAAGTAATTATATGCCTCTGCAAGTAAGAGATGATTTGGTACAATAAAAGTATTACCTTTACGTAAAATATTTATCTTTATGCGCTATTACGAGACACCCTTTCCTCCAACTTTCGCGACACGGACATTAAATATTGAAATTTATCATTCGATCAATTATTTTTAATATTATTGTATTCTCTAATCCCGTTTAGTGAAATATCTTAATTTATGTTTTAATGGTTCTTGGTGATGTTTAGTTTGTGTTTGTTTTTAACATGTCAGTGTTGTGTGAAATAAGAGACCATTCGCAAAACTTAAATATCTTGATAAAACGCTCTTCCACTGAAAATTCGAAGTTCATCATATCTAGTTTTTTAAACCATCCCGCCGTTTCTCACCCGTGACTATAGTATTATAAGCGAATAAGTTATTGCAGTTTATTTTGCGTCGTATTCATGACTTTCGTCTGAGTAACTTTAGAAATGTAGCTATATAGTACTATATTTTAATTTTATAACAGTTTGTTTATATTGTATTATTTTGGGGAAGGAATGGCACAAACAATTCGTGCATTAACGTTCGATTCTTTCTCTTTCTATTGATAATTTCAATTAAACTCCTCATTTTCGGAAGGTTTTGTCTCTCATTCAAATGGAATTCTGAAGTGATTCCTAAAAGAAATGGGTTAGATGATATCCTACTCTTTAATGTTGATAGACAGCTTGATTTTCGTTCCCCCTCCCATCTTTTGCCTCCAAAGATATCTCAAAAATTGTCTATCATGTTCTTGAAGTCCAATTTGCAAAAAGTGCTTTCCTTATTTCAGCAATAACCCCAAATCTATCTAATCTAAACCTATTTATTAGAGGCCATGAATTCGAGGGGATTTGAACCTTTTCTAAGCACTCGTTGATCGATGGAATTTTTTTTTTTCTTTCGCTGAACCACCAAAAACAGGGCGAGCTTTCGTGGTTGAATTTCCTTTAAAAACCGGTCTGTGTGGTAAATAACGTTCGGCTATTTCTTGACAAGATTCAACCTTACCAATTATATCTTCTTTCACCCACTCATTAAACACTTCTCCGTAGCCATGTAATTTTCCGATCTTTTCTAATGATTTAACTCGATTTACAAGTCTTTTTTTAGCTATCCTTTGTCAGCTTGTAAGAAGAGGATGATCTTTTATCCACGATAAATTTACAATATAACTACCTTCTTAATCTCTTTTAGCATTTCGGAGAAAACATAATTTCGCTGCCTCTTCTAATTCCTTTTTAAACTGAATCCCCAGAATCTCGAATGCCTATTGTATTTGGCTGTCATAATATAATTCTGGAATATTCAATTCACTAACAAGAAAAGAGAGCAGAGTCTCACAACTTCTAGTTTTTTCCCTGATACTCTCATCAACGTCCAGCCTAAACGTTCACACATGACAACCAGTCCCTCAGATATTTGCTTGATTTTACCAGTAAATAATCCTCCTTCAGCGAAGTCAGCCCTTACCAACATATATATTTCATTTGAATCTTTTTATACATACAAGTATTTTCGTGGAAAGATCTCTTACTAATATACCAGTTGTTTAGTTTTATTGATAATTTCAGATTTATTTTTTTTAATTTTGGGTAAAGAAACACAATTTTTTTTCCTCGATCCATAACATCAAAATTACAAGAGAATCTCTTGTCAATATTACTTATAATTATGGGATATTTTTTGTACGCTTTCTTTTTCTCAATTCCGCCTAATAGACCATGAACATCATTTTTTCTCCTAAACATTCGAATTCTAAAGCAATTGCTATGCATTTACTGATGTAAGATTTTACCGATCCACTATAGAATAATATTATAACGTAAAATAATCAAAACTATTGCTGGAAAAGCTTGTTTGGAAAATGAATTTTTAGTTAGTACGCTATGACCAACATCATCCCTTAGCGTAGAACTATTTGAAGATTTATTTTCAGCAATTCTATTTTCATTTCAAAAATATAAGATATCAAAATGATTTTTTTGAACAAAATTTACAAACCACTCGGGCTCTACACATTTTCAATAAATGATTAGGGAGTCTAATGCAATAAAAGCAATAACCATTTTTCATTAAAATACTTTTTCAATTTGCAAAGGCAATGAAAAAACAAATCTACAACGATTTATGGGATGAGTCATTACAAAATATGCATATAAAGCTTTTAATTTTTTTTCAATGGATAATAAATCTGTCGCATTTAAAGCATTTTTATTTTGTTTTTTATTCTGCGCCGCCGAAAGTTCCGATTTGTATGACTCATAGAAATGGCGCCTGTCTACGCTTGTTATGTTACATTGAGTTATGTTACATTTCTGTGGCGTTCAATTACTAAGATAAAAATTCAATCATCTCCCTACACTACCTTCTGAAATTCTAAAATACACCAAGAAACTTAAAATCAAAAAAGCTCCAGGTAGGGAAGGAGTCACTAATAAAATGGTTAAAGAATTACCTATCAAGACAATTTTTCAAATAACCTCAATTATTAATGACATCCTCAAAATCGGGCATTTCCCTCAGTCGTGGAAAAATGCATCTGTTATACCCATTATTAAACCAGGAAAAGACCCCACCCTCCCTGATAGTTACAGACCAATTTCCCTATTACCTATCAGTAGCAAAATTGCAGAAAAAATTGTACTTAATAGATTAAAAGATTTCCTCAATTTAAACGATATTTTAATCCATGAACAACATGGATTCCGAGAAAAACTGTCCACATCACACCAGCTTCTCCGTGTCATTGAACACGTTAAGGCCGGTTTGAATAATGGGAAATCAACAGGTGCAATTTTCCTCGACATTCAAAAAGCATTTGATAGAGTTTGGCACGAGGGACTGCTCTTTAAACTAATTAAAATTAAATTAAATCCAAATCTCATAAAACTATTAAATTCATACCTTAAAAATAGAACCTTTGCAGTAAGAGTTAAAAACTCCCACTCCATTACCACTACTACTTCAGCTGGAATAGCACAAGGGGCGCTTTTAGCCCCAACTTTATTTTCTTTATACGTGAACGACATCCCAAAAGCATTCAACACAACTCTCTGCATGTACGCAGACGACACAGCGATACTAGCACAAAACAAAGAACCACTTTTAGTGGCTCGAGCACTACAAAAGCATATAACGCAACTAGAAGACTGGTTCTCCAAATGGAAAATTGCCCTGAATCCATCTAAAACGGAGGCAGTCTTTTCACACAGAACAAAAAATTCACGCCCGGGCGTTTTTATCTACAATCACAAGATCACCTGGTCTCAACACACAAAATACTTAGGAGTTATCCTAGATAAAAGACTCACTTTTAATCAACATATCACACAAACAATTTAAAAATTCCGAGCATGCGCGTGTTCGGTCTACCCCCTAATCGCTCGGAATTCAAAATTAAGCATTAAAAACAAGTTGCTTATCTATGCTCTGATTCTCAGACCTATTCTCACCTACAGTTGTGCCGTTTGGGGTTTTGCTGCAAACACACACCTTAATAAACTTGAAAAAGCACAAAATAACATTATTAGACAAATTGTAAATGCTAGATGGTTCATGAGAAATACAGACATTTATAACTCAATTAACTTCCCAACAGTAAAAAAGTTCATACAAAAAACATCCTTTAACTTCTTTAATAATCTCATGAACATAAATAACAACACACTTACAAACATCTCAAACTATGATCCTGACCCAGCTATTAGAAGACCCAAAAATGTTTTACTCGATTCTTATTAAATTCACTCTAATTTCCCAAAATCTTTTAAGATAAAAATATTCCCATTCTGAATCACCCACCTCACACCGCCACACCAAGCCGACCAATCACAACTCTCATACAAACCAGGATATCTTCTCACTCTAAAAACACACACTAACATATAAGTAGCAACCCCATTGGTAAACTGCTTTCACCCCCTCACCTTCAACTACCCTTTCTCCGGAAAAAAAAAAAAGGTTAAATCCAATGCTTTAAAAACTCTCTTTCACTTAATTTTTTCATCCTTTTAAATTTTAAATCACTCTGATAAATTAATTTTACACTATAAAGCCATCCAAAATATCTTTATGCAATTCTGGGCTGGAAAGAGCCAAAGTCAAGCATCCCAAACTACTCTGATATGGAGATTTAGAGTCGTTGGCTCAGGAGCTCCAGTAAAGCCTGTCAACCTATTCAATCATCTATTTTATATCATAGTCGGATTCTTTCCGATTTTTTTTTTTATTAAACTCAAATATTAAATTTGAAAGTAAAAATTTCATAATCACAAGCGATAAAAGGCTCCTATAAGTGTCGGAATTCCAAAGGATTCTAGACTTCTTATTTCGGCTTGGACTAAATCGAAAAATTTTCTAAACATTGTAGATCTCTGGCTTATTTCAAGGGTGGGATTTGTAATAAATTAAACTGTGCAGGTGTATTTATTAAGACATTCTGTTTCCCGAAACGATGCATCTTTATATACTTTTCTATGTCAGCATCATGATTTTCTTGCATTATTGCAAAACCTTCTATTGAGTTAAGTGCAGTTCCTTTCAAATACCTTTTTAAATAACTGAACTCATTATATTTTACCTAATGATTCTTTTTTAAGTATCGTGATCTCACAAGTATTCCAAGTGATCCACTGGTTATCCACAAAAAAAATGATTAACTGAAAGCTGACCTAAAGCTTAGGTAATTTTACACTAGCCTTTTCTGATTCAAAATTGTTGTTCATTAATTCAGGTGCTTTCGATGTTCTAGAAATTTTGGTTTATTTTTTTGACAACTCGATTATTTTCATTCCTACGCGAAATGTCCATGTTCTTATCTTGTCTTAGTATTCTGTCGCGCTTTTTAATTCATTATCTAAAACTTTAAGATCTTCAACGGATTCTATTTCTGCATTTACAACTTTCAGTTCATTCGAATTCTATGTTCTGACAGATCTTCCAAGACATCTATCGAAACTTCAGAATTATTAATTTCGATTTCAATACTTTTAATAATTTTAGCGACTGAAGATCTAGTGTTTGTACGTTTCTTTTTTTAATTCAGCCAAAATGTCGTTAGTCCCACGAATAATATGTGACAATACTTTTGTCAAAATTCAGTTTTAATATGAAATCTACACAAATTTTCTTTATTATACTATACATCTATTTCATAGAACGCATCCCGGCAGGGTTACCGTAACATATGAGTCACTCCACCAAACATTTAACCAAAAACTTTTCAGAGTGACATTCTTATTTCAAAAAGATAAGCAAAATTCTTACCTTTACTTTTCCGGGTGGGCTCCTTATATAAAAAAATTAGGTTTCCAAATCTTTTTGGATAATAGATACTCCAGCAAAAAGACTGATGACACATAATTTGCATTTATTACATTATAAATCGCAAACAATACCAAACTCTAGATCAGAAGGTAAGGGACATCACACAAGAAATGATCTGACAGACATTTAAAAGAACAATTAAGAAGAACGGACACAGGAAAGAGCACGGTGAACATAGAATGCAATTCCTCTCTCATTTCGTTCTGTTTTTTTGCTCTCCAGCACTACCGGTAGCAGAAGGTATTCATTTCACTTCGTTTATATGTGCTTGCCTTGACAGAATAGCCGGCACATCCTCATAGAGGTAGAAGAGCAAAAAGCTGGTGATCACCAGTAGCCACACATTTTTCACACAAAGCATTTAGTTAATATTATATGATACACATATACATTACATTAAGAAAGAAATATAATTGCTACATTTAGCATAACACAGTCAGCAATGATAAGCGCAAAACACTCCCTACTGGCTATTGCCAGTTATTCAGTTGATTGTGGAGGAGTTCGATGAAAGTAAGCAGTTTGAGACAAGAAAAGTGTTTTTCTGAAATTGCTTTCTGCTGTCCGTGGAATTAAGAGAGTGATTAAAATACTAAAAGAAATATATTTTAATGAGAACAAATTTTATGATATGCAGAACATATGATGTTATGCAGATTTTAAAACCGAGATTTAACGTGCAAAGTGAATGATGTAAAAAGAAAGGAAATGTTTGGTACATGTTCATTGTGATGTCTTCTGTAAACACTGTTTAATAAATATTTTAACAATTCTTTTTTGTTTTATTTCATACATATTTGTCTTATGCCTACATCTTTGATCTGCAATAACTATTAACTGAATATGAAGATCCATTTCCTTATTTTTTACAGTAAAATATGAAGTGATTCAAACAGAAATAAGAATATAATAAAATAAATTGTTTTTTTATACTATAAGGTAGTCAATGTAATATTAACTTTAGATTTACAAGTATTGATTTTATATCTGTTCTTACTGAACTTATGGTATACAGACCCAGGGATACCCTAGTAATCTTTTCTACAGGTTTACTGTCTTTAGCAAACATGGGTGACGTGGTCTTGGGATAACTTAGCGATCTTTTTCTCTCTAGATAATAGATTACATAAATCATGTCATTTAAAATGTTTAGTGCAGCTTAGCCAGATTTGATTCTTGGGCCATTAACCCTGACTGTTACTTGCTCACATCTATGGTATGGAAGTTTGGAGAAGGGACTGCCAACATGGGTTTAATCCTCGTCACTTTACAATAAGTTACAAAGTCTGTCTCCAATAGCCCTCATGTTGCTTCTAAGTGCAACATTAGTATACATTCAATCCATTGAAATAGAAAGTATAAAATATTTATAAGGTTTCGCGGCATGTGAAAAAACCATGGAACCAGAAATGTAAAGTGCTGGGTTAAAGAGGGAGTACTGTTCATAAATTTCAAAGTCGCTTTTCTTAGAAAAATATTTCAACTGTTGATCGTATCATTTTTAATTTTTTCAGATGCTTCTGTGATGTATGGAAGATGTATTCATTTTTCACCCCTCCCTTCCTTTTTAATAGCATTTTCACATGTTATTCCAACTATATTTTTCCAAAACACACACTTTTTCCTCTCACAAAATTAGTACCTTCTGATTCAAGGCTCGAAATCCTCCCATAGTGCAGAAGTGTGATAAGTGAATGTCACTCGTGTGCTGTCCTTGTCACTTGACCAAGTATCAAAATTACAAGTTCTGTCACCATTAGCCCTTGTTTTGCTTCTAAACATGATTAACAAACAATCGTATTGAATCGGAAATCAACAACAATCATACATAATAGGAAATTTTGGGGAATCTTCCTACCAATGATACAATTTCAAAATGGACAACAAATGAACTTTTGTATTTTTAGCAAAATAATCATTACATCTGGAATTTTATGCAAATTCAATTTGTAGTACTTGGAACCAACTACATGATCTGCAACATATTCTGTTAATCTGCATAAATTACACCATCTATTGACATAGTCTTTGGAATATATTCCACATAAACCCTTGATGCACTATCCCTTTCAAATAACTTATGGACAAAGCAGTTTAATAAAAGAAGGATTAAAGCTTTTTTTTGTAGGAGATTAAATACTTTGATACTTATTTATCTGTTTAAAAATATACTTTAAAAAAAGTGATAACACCAGTTTATTACACTTATCCCTCATTAAAAAAATCAATCAGTGTGAAAAGTTACACAATATTTGTCAAAAATAAATACAAAAGATTTTTTTTAATAAAAGACATTTATTATTTTGGACTGTTGATGAGCTGTACACAGAACGAGAATGTGTGCGATGAATTAAAGAACTTTGTAGCGTCCTCTGTTGATGGGTTGGTAAGAGTGTTGCTGAAATAACAAAAATACAATTCTAAATAGTTATAAAAAATACATATTTCCAAATTTCATGAAAATAATGTAAATACAATACATTTTTAATGAAATAAAGTAAATGACAAAAAAAAAACCACTTTATTCATACAAGGAGATTGTTTTATAAATAATGGCAACTATGTAATAAATTTTTAAAAAATGGGGAGGGATTGGCAGCACAGAAAATGTAGTGTAATAATTTGAAAATCTTCTGAAAATTGTTTTGAAAGCCATCAAAAAATCATACAGATAAACCCTAGTCGGCTAATAATTGTAAAAAAATCATTGAAATTAAGGCTGTACTTTTGAATAAATACAAAATGAGCAACATTCATTCATTGAAATTACACTTCTTAATGCCAAAAGTACATTCTTAACAAGAAATTTTCTGCATTAGTTCTTTGTTGTAACAAATAGTGGCACAATGAACTCAGATTTTCTAACCATGAATACACAATGTTCTTTAACACACTAATTTCAGAAGAGATTATTCAGCATTGTTTAGATCAGTGCTTCTTAAATTGTGGGTGGTGAAACGATATGAGATCTCAAAGCAAAATGTTAGGGTTGCAAAATTTTAATTTAGATTCATGAATTTTAAAGAAACATAAGTTGAAATCTATTCATTTAATTTAATATATTACATTTTTGAGTAGGGCTATTATAAAATCATAATATTGGCTAGGTGAGCAGTAAGTCAAATATATTTACATATAAAAAAATACACACAGTGCATTATTATCATGTCACATTCCAGTTTCAGCAAATTTTGAAATAAAAATATGATTGTAAACATAAAGGAAATGATGGAAAGTTTTTCCATAAAAAATAGTAAATTCAAACAAAATATAAATTAATATTGAGAAAAATAATTTCAAACAATAACATTTTCTAGATTTTACAACTTTCCTTCATTTTTATCTAATCTTCATATTCACTTCAAATTTATAAATCTCTCTCTTTTTTTTTTTACAACCAAACTCTTGCATTTAATTGGATTAACTTCTAAATGTCAGATTTGATGTTATACAGGTTTAGCTACAGAATTTGCATGATTGCCATTCAACAAAACGCATAATACATAATATCCAGAGCAACACAAGTAAATAATATCTCGGCCCTGATGTGTATAGAATGAAAACACTTTTCTAGTATAAGTCAATTGTCTCTCTTTTATCACATTACAAGAACAATATAATATTGTATTTTATTGTTTTATGCGACTAAGGTAGGTATTTATTTCAAAAATATTATTAAGTTACTTTATTTATATCTTAAAATAAAATTATCTTTTATCTGAAGATAATAAAAATGAGCATTTCATTTGAATTTAACAAAGGAAATTTTTATTAAAAATTAAGCATTTTTTTTTCATGCATGCTTATGGTTAGGAGATAGTGGACCATTTGAAATATTTATTGTGGCAGTGGAGTTACAAGACTAAGAAGTTTAAGAACCATTGATTTAGATGGTAAAAGCTGTCTATATGTATTTTACATGTAATTTTTTTTTTTTTTTTTTTTGGTATTAAGGCTGATTTTACTTAATGCCAAACAGCCGAAACCAAATTCGTGATATTTTTTTCAGACAGAAATGGTCTCCATTTCAGTATATGTTAACACAGTTATAATAAATGTTATTTATATAACACATCCTAATACAAAAATAAAACATTTTAGTTATACAATGTTTCACTTCAGATTTAAAAAAGAATCCAAAAATAAATGGATAAAAGTTGAAATTCCATTTAGAATTATAATATAGAAGAAGGAGAAAACACATTTTATCCAAGAAAAATGGATTAATTCAAACAGAAGTAAGTTGAATGATAAAATCAGAATATAATATTTATCTTGGTGCATTTTCCTTAATTAAGAGTGTTGAAAATATGAATTTTATTCTTGAATATGCAAAGAAAGTCTTACGATAATTCTGCTTAAATTATTATCCTTTTCCATTGCGCTTACCCTACTTAACTCAATCAACTCTTTAATTTTGTTACAAGACCTTTTTTTTTTTGGAAGTATATTTTTATTTCCTTAAAATACATACATATTATGTTTTGCTTTTTGATCACCTTGCTGCAGCCTTTAACACAGATGCCATTATTCATGAAGCAAAATTCATTATATATCTATATAAATTTACTTTAAATTTCCATAAGACTTTTCCAGATTTAATATTTGAATATCTTAAAGTATAAAATTTAGATCAACAATTTACATTAATTTAAACAAGATTGCATCAAATTCCATTAGGCATGTATCGTTGTCGTATTTTTTCTCATTTCTAAATAGCATACCACATAATGGAGATAGAATTCAACAGGTAATGTTGCTTTGGCTAGAATTTGTAATGAAGATGTACATATTCCTGTTTTGAATTTAAATAAAATAATCTAATTTAGAATATCTACATTTTTTTTTTTTTTTTTTTTACATTTAAAATAATTATATTGTATACAATATATACACACACAGTACATTGTTAAATGTGGTTTTTAAGTAGTATAGCTTCAGAACAAATCATAATAGAGATTGATTATATATCAAATTGCTGAGAAACTCTCCAAGTTTTTTACATGTTCAGTAAAAGTTCATGTGGGCTTCTTTAACTGTCCTGCACACACCAAGACAATGGTCAGTCTCTTCCCATACATGACAAAAAAATGTTTGGTGTGATAGAGAGATGAATAACTTCAATTATCCATTTTTAAATGCCTAAGTCTTTCACATGATTTATTTCAATTTTATGTGGATGGGTAGGATATTGTCCTCCATACAATGAAGAACCTCTGAATGAAAATAACATTCACTAAAGGGACAAACAACTACATCTGAACAATGAAGAATACGCCTCTAGGGCAGCCATTAGTGTCTGGTGAAACTATTGAAGCAGAGCAAACAAGTTTCTTGTATAGCCTGAAGAAATCTGTGTGGAAATGTTGAGTTAGACATTCCTAAAACAACTGTTCATACACGTCACAAAAAATGCAACCTCCATAATACTCTTATGGAATATGAGTGAGACATTAAAAAAATTGAATATATAGTGTGTTTTTTGGATGAGATAATTATTGTATATTTAATAAAAAAAAAAAAATAAAAAAAAACAAGATTGGGGAATAGCTACCGGGATATGTTAGAGTGTGACACACCCTGAATCTTACAGAATTCAATTTTCAAGTTTGACAGAACTCTTCTACATTATGCCACAATTGTGAAAGATTTTCTAAGCAAAACATTTTTTCATGTATTGAAGAAGATGAATTGCCTCATCTTCACAGTCTCCAGACCTTATTGCCATAAATTTCTATTTTTGGAGTTATGTAAAAACACAAGTGTACATAGTTAAAGTTTGAAATCTGGATCATTTAAAAGAAAGATTACTGAAGTTGTTTCATCTATCACACTGGATGTTCTTTGCCATGTACAGAAAGAGTTTGAATATTGTCTTGACATTCGCAACACAATTAAAAAAAGCACTACTGGACAAATAAGAAATTTGGATAATTTCTTTTCAATATGACATATAATTCAGCTTTCTACAATGCTTTGTTCTAAAACTATAACTATTTAAAATCCCCCTTTTATTTTATATATGTATAAATTTATATTACTATTCACAACTATTTGTGATGGTTAATGTAAATAAGATAGGATCTTTTAATAGAATCTTTTAACATTTTATGATTAAAAGATTCTATTTAACTTATTATTTTATTTTCCCTCCTTTATATTTATAATCATCAGTGAATTCTTCCCTATCAAATATTTATTATAGAAAAAGTAATATTCTCAATCTACAATTTTCATGTATTAAATGCTACAATACAGACTACAGTAATTAAAGAATTTGGTTGATATATACATGGAAAAAAAAATAATTATATGAATAAAAAGTAGCGATTTATTTTCAAGCAATTATTATAAAAAACATCACCACTCCCCATTTGACATATACAAAGTAAACTAAATAGGCTAATCTGATTTAGTTGGAGATATTAAAATAAAGATATTGGTGACTGGTATTAACAGTACAAATGATCATATAGAAAAAAAAGCAAAAAATATAAGCATTTACTTGATTAAAAACAAAATAAAAACAGTGTTTACCATTTTGACAAGCTCCTCTTTGATGAGTCTAATAAACTCTGCTCTAGCCTTGGACACAGCTAGTTCATTGGTGCTTTCAATGGCAAGGTAAAGCTTACGATCACCCTCTTTGGGTTCTTTGCCAGGTGGGTAGTAGGTACCACGAACTGTAATGCCAGCTTCAGAGTATTCACTGATCTGTGCAAGAGCTTCCTGAAAAAGAAAAAGAATTTTGATTGTTTTACTACATTCTAATTACTATTCATTATGTGTCAACCACCTTAAAAAAATTAATATTATAACAAATGTTTTAAAAGATAACCTAATTAGAAAATTCTTAATAAAATAGTAGAGGTAAGCAAGGAATTATTGATAAAGTTAATGAAACAGTAGAAATAAATCTATTGAAAAGGTTAATTAATAATAAAACTGTTGTACATAAAATAATGAGAAAGCCTTAAGATTTTCTTCTTTTCTAAAAAATAATAACTAGGATTTTTTAAAAGAAATATGGAGAAAACAATCAACTTTAACATTTTCAGCACAGCATCCCATATTTATGTCACTTGTGATCGTCACTCACAACCAGACATCCCACCTATGCAACACTGGAAAATGAGCTAAGGGATCCTGCAATGCATACTGGCAGTTTAAGATGGAAAGTTTTTTTTTTTTTTTTTTAAATCTACAGATGGCTCCCCATGCCCATTACTTTTGAACTGAATATAGTTTTAAGATTTTGACCTTTAGTTTGTTCACTGCTGTCTTAATTCAATATTTTGCCCATCTGTAGTTGTGGGAGAGGAGGAAAGCATAATGTAAACATTTGCATTTCTGGTTCCTCTCCAAATGCTTTTTTAATTGGTTTTTGCTCCATATTTTTTCTTTCTTTTTTGAGCTTTAACATCAGTACTGTTTCACTTTGTATTGCTTTTGGATGTATTTTGTTTATTTCCATTTTTATTTCAGAAAGCCTTTACTCCTGTTTATAATGGCAAGAAAGCATTGTTTATCAGAAGAAGAATAAAGTCACATGGTGAACAAGTTAATAAATGTTGAGAGAGTGATCAATTTTCTATAAGATTAGAAAGCAGTTTTTCAAGTGATTCTGAAGTGGATATTTTATCAGAGATGGACAATAGAGGACATTGCGTTTCTCTGTACTTCGAGCATTACCACACTGTCTTCACTTTCAGTTTTGTTACTTCTTGTCAATAGTCATTCTTGTGTGTATTTTTTTATTCATTTTAAAATTTATTGATGTATTTTGTCAATATAACTTTGTAATAATTTCAATAATGCTTCTGAAAATTATTTCTCAAGGTAAGCCCTTTTTAATACATATTTTTCTGTAAATTAAAAAAAAAAGTTTATTAAAAATACTGATTTTCAAATGTATAACAGCTTAAGTAATAATTTAAAATGTTACTAAAAATTTAAACATTGGACGAAAATATTTTTTGTAATCCCCCCCCCCCCCAAAAAAAAACAACAACCCCATCCTGTGAGACGGTTCCTTTCGACTCTCCTCTGTCCCAAGTGAATGTCCTACACAAAAGCATGGTGTCCTGAGAGGGTTAATACTAAGCTAATAGAAGGGAACAAAAATTAATATATTTGATTCCTATATTGCAGTTAAAAGTAATACTTTTTTACAAAGGTTAAATAATAAGCACAATTCTGAATTTTTTAATTCAGCCACATAGATTGCAATTTATCCACACTTCATCGATTTAAATAAATATATTTGAATAATAAAGCTTTAAAAGTGTAAATATCTTTAATATTTTTCAACTTATAATTTTTTTTTTGTTTCAGTTCTTTTAATGGGTCCCAAAAAAGCTAACATTTTAAACTAAAATACATATTATACAAATGACAATGTTCTGTAAGCTAATAAATAATTATTATACTTTAGTCAAAAAAAATTTAAATAATATAATTAGCTAATATAATTATAATACTTTAAAGTTAATTTAAAGTTATTTGAATACAAATATGCATCATATATTTTTAGCTTGTGAATAAAAAATAAATAATTGAGTCAAAAACAGGTTTTACAAATTTGTTTTTGGCTGCATGTTTTAGAGCATTTAATTTTTGATTTTTGTTCAGTTATAACTAAACTATTATTTAATGTCCAACTATTTTGTCTTAATAATCTGTCTCTGCTAACAATTTCCTAAACATAAAACTAAAATAACAGATATACATATATACAAACATACATACACACACACATATATATATATATATATATTAAAAAGTAATACTAAGTAAAACAATATCATCTTGATATTGATATATTTTCTATAAAATTGATTTGGAGGATTTAATATAAACGTGAAGGCTAAATTGAGAAACATTACAAAAACAGTACTGTATAAATTACTTTCCAGTTGTATGCCGGTTAAACTAGGGCATTTTCTATAATAAAAATAATCAATATTGATTTCTAATACTTACTTTTGATGTGACTTTCCATCTAGCCTGCTGAGGAAAATCATTGATCTCCAATTCCTCCTCATATTTGCGGAATGTCTCGACAGCCTGCTCCTCGTCCTTTCCTTCTTCATCTGCTTTAGGCTGATAATTAAGCTTGGCATGTAGTTTCTCTGCCCGCTGTTCTGCAAGTGTCTTAGCCTAAAATACATATTCAAGATTCAAATCAATTACACTGGAATGACACATTTTAATGAAAGTTGTAAATATTGTTCTAAAGTAGTGTTTCACAACACTGGTGGGTTTTAAAGAAATCTAAAGAGGAACTTTTTGTTTAAGGCATATTTAAGAAGTGATGAGAGAGAGAAGCAACTTTTGCCCCTCCCCCCACATGAATGTGATGAAAAACTTCAAAAATCAATGCTAAAAAATCATCATATGCATTTTTTAATAAACAGTTTTAATTGTCTTTTAAATATGATCAGTTCATATTAAAAGCAGGTATTAGTACATTACAGATTTGTTCCTGATACTTTTTTTAAACTAGTACTGTCCTTGTTTTTCAATATATAACACAGTACATTTCACCCAAGAGTGATACCAGTTAAACACTTTTGAAAAGTGTTCTATGACCCAAAAACAGAAAAATAAATAAATAAAGATACATTGATTCCCCCCCCCCATTTCTTAAAGGGGTGTTGAGCATTTTATCCCCCTCCAAAGAAAGGGGTTTGGAAACTATGCTAAAGCATATTTTTTTAACATATCTGCATTCCTATGATGTATAGAATATTACCCTCTTTTTTTCCCCCCATTTCTTTTTCAGATTATGAAATTACGTGCTTTCTATAGGCATGTATCATTATCATTTATATTATTTCATACTAAGATAATAAATTTCTAATAAATTTCTTCTTTTTTTAAGATAATAAATATAAACAAAGGAACTCTATGCATAATAATACAGATGTAATTACAGTAAATAAAAAAAAAATTGCCACTTCAACCCCAAGTCGAAAAACATTAATTCAAATAAATCATTCATCATTTTAAAAGAGAAATGATTAAAAGTTGAATAAATCTAATTAAAGAAGAATTCTGAAAAAGTTGAAAGGACGTATTAGAAAAGAAATAGGAAATTCCACAGTTATCAATTGTTTTATCAGATAATGAAGAATAATGATATTTCTCTTCCCTACCTATGATAGATATTTTTAATAGTGTTGCTTGTATTACGTGGTTCCATTATTATTTAATAACCAACAGATTAAAATTTGTGAGTATACTGTTCCTCCTTTAAAGATCCCAAACGAATATTCAATTTGTTTTAGAGAAGCACATTTTAATGACAGATTCCATAGCTTTTAATATTCTCACTCAAATCTAATATATAATCAATATAATAATTTGTAATGGATTTGCTTTCTTACCATAACATTAATCAGACAGAACAAAAACAAGGACCCTTTGTATTTATTACTTTTACCACTGAACTTAGGAAATGTATTTTTTTTAAAAAAAAAAAAAGATTTGAATATTTACAAACAGATATAATAAGCCAGATATGTGAAGAATAAAAACAAAATAGATCAACAATAAGTTCAAAAAATGTGTAAAATAGTAAATTTAGCTTAGAATGATATTTTTAGAAGCATTTAATAGCATTACCCATGATTTCCAGATCAGGGGACATTGAAATGAAATCAATACACTTGGTGAGCTTATTATTTAAGCAATCACATTTTAAACATAGAAAATGTGAATGCTTTGTACTTAAATATCTTTATTTTTCCTGCTTAGTAAGGTTTTGATATTTCCTATTTTCTAGTCTTATATTCATAAGTATGTATTTTTTAAGTAGATGTTCCCAAAAAATGTAATTTGGTGAATTTTTTGTCATGTAAGTAAGTAGGATGTTGTTTAAATCCTAGTAATTTGATTACGCATTCAGAATTTTATATATTTTCTTGTAACAAATAACAGTTTAATAGAAATTTATAACAAATATTAAAGAATCACATCCATAAATTACATAATTTTCTTAATGTGTACATCAGTTCAATGTTTATTTATTAAACTAATTTAATTGAGTTTATTTGTTCAATTTAGAAATGAGATATGGGATTTCTGCAGGCTAATGAGTTTTCAATACCTAAAAAACTGCATAAAATTAAACTTTTTTTTTAAATTTAAAAATAATATTTCATCAAGTTTAAAGGTACTAAGTAATTTATTTATAGTTTAAAATATCTAAAATTGTAGCTAAGATTTGTATCATAATAATTTTACAAGAGAAAAATATCTCATTTAGGATTGACAATGTGTTTTTAAATATTATTTTAGAAAAGTTTCTCTCATTACTGAGATTTTCACTTATGCATAAAACCCTCAAATAAAAAAAACAAGGTATGTGCCTTAACTTCAAATTTAATGTAATAATAACCTTACCGATATAACAGGTGTACCCAAGTGTCCTTTTAATACAGCCTCAGCAGTCTGCTGGGCTTCTGCTCCTATATTCCTCTGCAAACTGATTCTGGAAGCCAATTTTTTAGCCAATTCCAGTTTCTCTGCACTTGCTATTGTTCCACCCAAGCCAGCAGCTCCACTAGGTAAGATAGTAATTTCTTGAACCCTCTTCTTTGGAGCCAAGAGTGTTTCAATCTCTTTGTCAATGTCTGCTTCTGCATCTTCATCATCCGAGTCTTGAAGACCAAGAGCAGCCTTTTGGAACTTCTTTTTCTCATTTGCAAGTTGAGCTTCGGCTTCATCAAATTTGAAGCCTTTGCCAGAGAAGCCACTACTGCTTTTTACTTTTTTACCTTCCTGTTTTGAATATAAAAATATTTTCAGTTTGAGATAAAATATTAACTTTGAGGCACATTCTGTACTGGATAAAAATAAATTTAGATATTATAAAACAATGTATTTATACAAACTAATAAAGTTCATATTTAAAAAAATTAGTGCCAGAGAGGACAAAAACGATTCACTTCTCATGTTTTTGTTATAAATTAAAGCAGCCATAACACTATAAAAAATTCTCTGTTTCTGTATCAAATGTTGTCAACAGTGAATGCAAGCATCTAAAAATTTGAGCCATATTTATAAAGTCAAAATTCCATTCATATAGATAAATTACATTTTTTCAAATGCCAATGAAAAAAATAGCATTGCAATAAAGTCTCATAGAGACATGTTAGAGCAGTCTTTACTACTGTCACATAACAGAATTCGAACTCAAAACACATTTGCACACATAAAAAAAAATTCCAATATTAATACAAACATGTCTGACAACCATTTATCAAACAGCATCATTGAAATTTTTAAATAATTTATAAATTTATATATTTGCAATAATTTATATATTTGCAAAGACTTATTCCCACTTTAGCAAATCTTTAATCTCTTCTATTTTTACATTTATTTATTTTTTTTAATTATTTCATTCCCCCCCCCCTTTCCCAATCATTGAAAAGAAGTCATTCTGAATAATGATTTGCATAAGATGTACAACATAAACATGTTTTATTTGCAATAATATTTAATACAAATAGAACCTAAAAATAATTTTTTTAAAAAAAATATAAATAACTACTTAATTGACTAATATAATACAAAAATATTTTATCTACAAGATAATTTAAGAATTAGAAAATAATTAATAACAACAAGATATTAAAGAATGACAATTTTAAAACAATCGATAAGTTGGAGTTTCAAAAAAATTTTTTTTTAGTAATTTAAATAAAATTCTGATTAACAGATTGTTTTCTTTAACAAATAATAAATTTAATTCAACAGTCAATCTCTATGAAATTAAAACTGCTTATAAAGATTTATATTAAGAAACGAATTGTATGTTGTACAAAATTTATGAATGCAAATACATCTAACAGTTACATCTTACCATCTCTTGTTTTAATTTGTATTCATCCCATAACTTTTGGAGATCTTCTGGAACAGGATTTTGACTTTGCTCTAATGCTTTAATAATATCTCCAGCATATCTGGCTTGTTCAGTAGTCAGAAATGTGTACGCATAACCTTTATTACCAGCTCTACCAGTTCGTCTAAAAAATGAATGAAGATCAAAAAGACAAATTTATAATAGTGAAATATAAATAACCTGCACATCTAAAAACAATCTTTTTTAATGCCTTTAATATTACAGTAGACTTTTTAAGCATGTTTCATTGATTCAAAACTACTACAAATATGTGAATTATAACATTTATCTCCCCCAAAATTATTTTGTAGTCAGAATATGACGCAAATCAAATTATTCATCAACAATATTTTAAAAAATAAAAGACTATCATGCAGCAATTGCCTGCTCAACATTTCTAAATAATCAAATAACATTAATATGAAACAATTCATCAATGAACATTAAATAAATTAAATTTATAATGAAAAGAAAAATTAGTTGCAAAAAATATTTTCATCTGCCTAATTTTTTTTTGAAATTACATTTATTAAAAAAAAAATGTTTATTTTGATTTAATTGGGCCATTACTTTCCTCATGTGTGTGTTCAAATAGGTTTAATGTGGTAAATTGTGCAAACAAATTAGGAATAATAATACTTACCCACATCTGTGAACATAATCTTCAATATGATTTGGACAATCATAATTTACAACTAAAATTAAATGTTTCACATCTAATCCTCGAGCAGCAACTGATGTGGCAATCTAAAATTAGTATGATATAATTAATACACATAAGATTATTTTACACAAAATTTAAATTTTTTAATTTTTTTTCTGAAACAGTGCAAAAAAATACTCATATATTGTAATTTACTTTTATCAATGAATAATATTTTTGCAAGTAAATCTGTTAATTATCCAATTAAAAAATTAAATAAAAGTTATACCATAAATATGAATCTTAAATACTTTTGTTATATTTTTACATCTGTTCCATTTCTGTAGAGTACATACACAATAAAAGAGTTCAATAATTTTTCATGCTATAACAGCAACAAATAATTAAGCAAAAAATTCAAAGCCAGTTATATTTTCATGTATAAATTTTACTGAAAAGTAGGGAAGTATATGCTTCTTCATTCAACAAAATAATCTTTTAAAATATTTTTTATGAAATTTCACTATCCAAAAATATGCTAAATGAACACCAAAATTAAAAAAATCCTAAAATACATATTTTTTTTCTTTTTCGAATATTCTCAAATTAGCTGTTCAGAAACTAAATAAAAATAATCAAGTAATAAAACCATAATAAATAATAAACCAATCTTAATAATAATAAATCAAGTTATAGACTACTATTCTGAATACACGAGTTTCACAATAATTTATAAAGGACCAACATCAGATATATGTACTCAAATTACCAGGATAAATATTAGATATATTGGATCCTCACAGATTAACCATGAAAGTAAATTTTATGGGAACTCAATTTCCACTCAATACACATTCAGAAGTTTGTCCTAAACAATGATTGATATACATATTAATATGTAGAGAGAGCTGTTTAGAAAAGAAAGATAGAAAATATTTTTCTTCATAACATATTGGGACTTTGCTAAGGTGCATAAGGTTTTACACTTTAACAACAACAACTACAATGCCTCAGGCTACTGGACTCATGAATACTATACATTGCCAAAAAATAATATGATGTCCACTTAAATAATTAGATACAGTTCATAATTAGATAATTTTCAACAGCACTGTTATGTCATTGAGAAAGTCCATTCTTGTTATGTGTTAGGCATTGATAAGTCAGTGGTGACCATCAAAATTTAGAATTTTATTTACATTTCATCACGGAAGCTAAGCAACTTAGGAAATTGAAGAAATATTGATGGAAAATTGCTGTGTTGGTATCTGTGTAAAGGAATGTTTCAAGAAAAGAAGACACATGCTCATGAAATTGTGAATAACATAGTAATAGATTGAAATTGAAGTGTACACTTAATAAAAAAAGAAGTATTCGTAAAAAAATTAATGAAAATCACGTATATATGGAATAAAGCTTCACATTACCATTCCTCAGTTTCCTGAGTATATAATGCAAAGTTAAACGTATCCAGTTACATAATTTAGACTCTTAAATATATATTTTTTATAATTTTATCACATATTACATTAATCATTTCCATCCCTGAAAATTTAAATATTTTCATAATATAAAATTTTTTAATACCTTTTAGTTGGTTTTTATTTTATTGTTCTATTACTATTACAAGTCAAGATACCAGTAAGAACATGTACATATACACGATATGTTTATTATTGCTAAAGCATGTCATTAAAACATTTTCAATCATTTTAATTTCTTCCACCGGGAAGTACAATCGGGTAAAAAATCCATATGTTCTAAGGTTAAAAAGAAATTTATGCATGCTATCAAATATATTAATCACATATCATTTTAAATATTATTACAAATAAGCTAATTCAATAAAAATAAAGACAGCAATTTATTTCAAATTCATTAAATAAAAATTAAAAGCTTTGACAACTTACCAAAACACTAATTTTTCCAGCTTTAAAGTCACATATAGTAGAATCTCGATCAAATTGATCAATACCCCCATGTAAAGCCATACAATTATAAGATGCTTTAATTAAATCTTTTAACAAAAGATCAGCATTTTCTTGTTTATCAACAAATACAAGAGCACTGCCTTGATCTTGATAATATCCTAAAAGTTCTAAAAGTTTCAAGAATTTTCCATCTTCTTCTATGACTACAACATGTTGCTCAACATCTTTACAAACAACACTTCTGCCTCCAACCTGCACCTCAACTGGTTTTGTCAGAATTCTGCGTGCCAATGCTTCCATCTGTCGAGGGAATGTTGCAGAAAATAAAACTGTCTGTCGATCAGGTCTAGTGCTATCTACAATTCGCATCACCTATAAAATCAAAGTATAATATAAATCATATAAACTTTGCAGTGAAAAAAATTAAGCATTAAAATACTTAATGAAAAATGTTAAGTAAATTAAAATATGTTTTTGAAAGATTTATTAGAAATAAAATTTAGATTTAGAGGAACAAAATACAGTTTTCAGTTTTTAAATCACTATGTGTCTAAATATAATACTAATAATTTCATTACTCAGCCTCACTCTTACAATTCTCAAACATATACATAAATGTAAAGACAAAAAATTACTTCTATTTAAACTATGAAATACAAGATATTTAATCAGCAGCATCAGTTATTGTTCCTTAATACAAAATATATCCAAAATAATAAGAAAATATCTTTATATACACACACACAAAAAGAAATGTATCTCACTAATACCATACAAAATAAAATATACTGAGCACAATTGTTCAATAAAAATAGATTTTTTTAAGAAATCATAAAACCTAATACACATTAATCTACAATTCTGAATAACAGTAAGAAAGTAAATAAAACAGTCTTAATTTTGAACAGTTCATATTAGATACTTTTTTTAAATCATTGACAGTAAAAAATAATAACTCTACCTTTTGATACTTAAAAAGTAGAGTAAATAATTTTAGTTGGCATAAAAATTTCTTAACAGATACTGTTAGAATTGCATACATTTATATTTCCTACAAAAGACAGAAAAAAAAAAATATTTACTTGAGGCTCAAAACCCATATCAAACATTCGGTCAGCCTCGTCTAAAACAAGATATGTGCATCTTCGGAGATTTGTCACTCGACCTATCAATCAGAAATAAAATGTTAATTCAAAACAATTGCAATAGTCTCCATTACAATGTAACTTTTTAAATTTTTAAAAGGCGAAAAGTTTCACTTACCATTGTTCGCAGCCAACATGTCAATCATACGACCTGGAGTACAAACAATAATCTCAGCCCCTCGCTTTAACTCAGCTATTTGTTCTGATATACCAGTTCCTCCATACACACAAACAACTCTCAAAGAAAGTGCTTTGGCAAACTTTTTGCATTCTTTTGTGATTTGCATGGCTAATTCTCTTGTTGGTGTCATAATAATACCTGAATTGCAGTAAAAAATAGATAAATCCAATGTAATTGGATTATAGTTAAACATTCATTTACAGTTGATAGATTCAATTTTCAAAACATATAAGCTCTTTATTTGTTCATGTAATATTCATTATTAAAATACAAGGAAATATATTTGTAAAAATAAAAGCAATATCTTTATGAAAACTAATAAGAGAGCTTGGAAAATTTTTTTAAAATTAAGTTATTTTTCCAAAAAAAAAAATAATAATAATAAATGATAAACATATGTAGTTTATTGAATTAATAATATTACTTTTAAGATCATATATTAAGTAAAAACTAGCAAATGTTCATGTGATTCTCACAATGAATTCAAAATGAATAATTTAAGAGATTTACCCTAAAAATAAGCATAAACAAATTCATTTGGAGGAAAGAAAACTACTAAAATTATCAAGACAACTGATTTTATGGAAATTCAAAAACTGGGAGCGATTTTTTTTAAACATTCGGAAGTGCTCAAATTAAATACTGCAACAATTTTTTAAACAAATATACAATATACAATTAATTTTTTTAAATGATATGCTTGCAATCATATTTCTAGGTATCCAACAATTCAAATTTAGCATACACTACTAAAGTAAAATTTTTCTCATATCCAAAACAATGTTTAGGATAGTTTTGTTATTCAAGTACAAACTGTCTGCTAAATCGTACAAAAAAATTCCATAATTTTGAATAGTTCACTCGTGCATTAACCATTTCATTTTGCCATTATTTAATTTTTTCTTTTCTCTGAATCACTTTTAAGTCCTTTCTATTCCTTCAATCTCTTTTACATTTGATTTTTTTTGTTAATTTTATAGATACCTATTTTTAAACAATATGTTGAATCTGAATACGATAATTATTCAAAATTTCTCTTTCTATATTTATACTTTCTGTATAAATTTTATTTTGTATTTCTCACATCTTGTAATTTACAAACATCTGCCACCCCTTCAAAAATTAATTAATAGATCTCTGCTGATAATTTTTATAGCAGGTAATGGATAGAAAAAAATGTATTATTAATACCGAGAGAATTTTTTTAATAGTTTAAAATATAATTTTAACAATTATCTAATGACATATAAAGATATTTTTAAAAAATAAACAAAACTTCATTTACATGAGATAATTTTTACTAAATACAGGCAAATTCTTAGCAGGTAAAAACAATAAAACACTTTGATATACCATAACAAAACATCTGTTACAACATACAATAGAATTACGACCTAAGTAGTACAAAAACAGGAATAAATGGATGAACATTCAGAGATAAGTAATACACAGAATTTGAAATATTTCATTGATTCAGATAAGCAATACACTGCTTTATGTTGCAGAGATAATTATGAATGTATTAAAAATTAATAATTCTAAGAAAAAAAATTATGGAAGACAGCATTTCTAATACAAGGAAACTTACCTATAGGACCATCATCAGATTCTAAAGGTGTTTGGTCCATAATGTGTCGCAACATGGGAAGCAAAAATGCTAATGTTTTCCCTGATCCTGTTTTCGCAATACCAATGAGGTCTTTTCCAGACATGACACATGGGATAGCTTGAGCTTGAATTGGTGTTGGTTTTTCATAATTGTGTCTGAAATATATTTTTTAAAGTTTATTGATTCAAGAAGATAGAGAGAAAACCAGCTGAATAACATATACAACACAACTCACTTTTTCAAAACTTCTAAAACTTTTTTACTGACACCACATTGAGCCCAGTTTCTGATTGGTTTAGGACATCCTTTACCTTTGACTTTGATACCTTCTAACTCATTTCTCAAATTTTCAACATCTGTAATGAAAACAAACATCTTTAATGAAAGCATAGTTGACAACAATAACAAAATAAAACTAACTCGATTTCTAATAAGCAGATGTAAAGAATACACAGTAGTTTATAGTATAATATTAAGCTTTTAATTCAAACACATCAGATTAGGCTTTCTATAATTATGCATAAAAGATATTAAAAATAACCTTTCATCACAGGTAAAAAGAAACACCAGTATTCATATATTGAAATATTTGATTTCTCTAATAACAGTATAGGAGTATAACAGTATTTTAGTTAAATGTTGATGTAGCAATCAAATCTATCTTAATACTGGATATTTTAACACAAAAGTTACTCAAATTTAGACTCAATAGTGCTTATCAATACAGTGTGTTTGCACAAACAAGTAGATTTTATTTATGTAATGCTCTTAAGAGATAAGTCTAATACAGAATAAAAGTGAAATTTATACATAAAAAAAAAGCTAACAAAGCCATTCAGTTTTGTATACATCAAGAAATCAATTTTTAAATGGAATGAGCTGCTTTATATAAGTAACAAGGAAATGAGAAATAAGACTTTCTAAATGTCAAAAAAACTAATGTTTAAAGCACTTTTTACAAAAATAATATTAAAATTTAAATAAATGCATAGATTATAATTTTAATAAATATATATATTAAATGTCCATTTTAACAGTCACTTTATTCTTTCAATTGACACTTCTGAAGGAAAAAAATTCGACTATTTAAGGTTATTATATTAGAAAAATAACTGTAGATTTTAAAACAATGAGAAAGATACAGAAAATACAAGATTCTGCTATCACATAATATATATATATATATATACCTTATTTTTCTTCCACTATTGACTTCTAGTATTGTAAGATATCATCGAAACGAATCAAATTAAATTTATTTAATATTAGGCCTAAAAACATGTAACATTAGCAAATTAAAATGAATAATGAGCTAAGTTTAACAAAAGTAACTTAATCAGTGCAAAATATTTGTCATGTCTCTTTAACAGAACACAAAAACTTTATCTATTCTATACCTTCTGCAGTCATTCTCGCAAGTTCAGGCACTTCAACATAAAAGTTTTTGCGAAATGGCTGGTATGTAACATCTTCTTTTGTTACAGTAAGTAATTTTTTGGCTTTATTGGCTTGAAGATTAGACATAGCTGACTGCAAATCATCAGTTTCTTCTTCAGACGAATACTGAAATAAAGGACAAAAAGGGAATGGAATACATTAATGAAATATTGCTTTAGATTATCAGAAATATACTCTTACTATAAATATGTATGAAAGAATTTCAAACATTCTGACAATAAATATGAATAAACACATTAAATCAATTCAAATATTTAACATATTCAAAATCCCTACATTTAATAAAAATTAGAAATTGGTAATAATAATGAAGATTATAATTCAGTTAAAAGGGGAGTTAACTGATACCTTTTTAAATCAAATACATTTATTTAACTTCATATTCTCATGCAGAATATTTCTTTACATCATTTATAATACATCAGAATATTTCTTTATGAAGATAGATAATTGAAAAGAATTTCATATAACATCACTGAATGATAATTCATTTAATTGCAATTATATTAAGCTTGAAAGCTCTTCATAAGCATTTTTGTAAGAAGCATTAAATTATATTTTTGATTTACTCTAAATCTCACACATGCATAATTTTTTTTCCCAAACAAAACCAAAATTTTCATCTTACAAGAAAAATGTATTTCTTTTTTTAAAATTAATAATCAAAAAATATTCTATTTTCAAAGTAAGGAAGAGTTTAGCATTCATCAAAACAATGTAAGGCAATAAAATAAAAACTCTCCTAACCTCTAAAGCATCTTGGTCTTGCTCCATGAGTTCTCCCTTGGATTTTGTACTTTTCTTTTTGGCCATACCTACAATCATTGTAACTATAGCTCCTCCTTTATCCTGAAAAATATATAAATCCAAAAATTACAGTGTGTTGCAAACATTATCAATAAAACAATTCAATCAAGTAATATATCAAAATGAAAATTACATTTTACCATAAAACAAAAGGTTTTATATATTGATATAAATTATTAATCTATTTCATTAAAAAATAAACCTAAAATTACATATCAAACATAAGCTATATTTCAAATAAATGCATTTTTTTAAAATAAGAATAATTAACAATACCAAAAACACATACTAAACATCCTTAAAGTAACATTTTAATATTTTAAATTAATGCATCACTGTACAACAAAACATGTATAAAATATCAAACAAAAGGTTTAGAGTCACTTTATGTTTCTTAGACAATGTACACTAATTTTTACTAAAATATAAGAAAGTAGTTAAAGAAAATTATTTTGATTTTAAAAAGTCAATATATTTTTCAATTTAATATTTTTCAGCCAGCATTCGAATGATCACACAGCATTTCCTTCTACATATCCATTTTGAAAATTCAATATATTGACATGCTTAATAATTTTTTTCCAAAAGTAAAAAATGCATGACTGCACATTGAATTTTAATGCCTCTCCTCACATAAAACACTAGTCTACCTGCTTAATGCCCCTTTCAGTTTATTTTACCTTCTTAAACATTCAAATTTTGAAAATAATTTTTCATGTAAGAATTTAAAGATTCCTTGAGACTTGCAGCTTTTTGTGTTAATAAGAGTATCCCAACTGCATAATTTTAACATCATTTAGATTGATGTGCATTAATACAAGTAAGAGTCCATAACAAATTGAACAGTTTTCCCCATCAATAAAAGTCATTATTTATAAAAAAAAATGTAATTAAATGCATTTCAATTCATATTGATTTTGTAATTTTCATTTTTCAGAACTCTTTATATAAATTGAGAAAAAAGATGTAATCTTCATCAAACCATACACATTTTTTTCAGTAAGATAACATTTTAAAATTGTGCAATTTCAAAATTTTTACAATCAATTTCAAGAATAAAATTTTCTATTTAAAGAAATTTTAAAATTTAAAACAAGCACCAATAGATTTTAAAAAAATGTCTACAAAATACAAATTATTTTTATATTACATGTTTAAGAATCTACTTTACATGTTGTTTTAAATTAATTTACTCAAAAACAAAAATACCTCTCCATCTTCTTTTTTCACATTGTTGTGATGAAGTTGCTTAACTTCTTCTTGAATACCCTAAAAGAAAATCAAAATAAGTGTTATTAAACAAAATTGATATTTATTTATATCATAGCTTAAAAATTGATACAAAGTAAGAAACAGCATGGCACAGAGGACTACATTTGCGTAATTTTCCACACATAGTATGAATTGATTATTCTTAGAAAAATAAAACACAGCAAAAATAACTTTAAATTACGCAGTTGAAACACAAAATTGAATAATCTTTAAAAACAAAGCAATTTTTTTGAAAATAACAAAAGACTTCTTTCTTAAGAATTTACAATTTTACATTAATTAAATTTTCTGTATATAAATCAAAGGGTACATTATAAAAGAAGCTACTTCAAAGTATTGCAGAAGATAAATTCATTTATAAAATGAAAAATTTTATAAATTGAAATAAAATGTAATTATTTCCAAAATCACAATTTTCTGATACCTGCATAAAAGCATCCAAAGGATCAACATCATCTTCCTCAACTTCCATCTTTTCTTTTTCTTCTTCTTTGATTTCTTTTTTTTCCGGTTTTTCTTCTGTTTCAATTTTCTCTGGTTCAGTGGTTGGTGGCAAATCCTCATCGTCATCATCCTCCAGAGTCCACTTCTTTACAGAAGGTACAACAATGTTAGCAGCTGCACCTGACACTCCTTCAGCTATCTCTTTTTTCTTCCTTTCTGCTCTCCATTTCTCAATTCTTTCCCTTCGCTTTTGCATTTCTAATTCCAACTGTTTATTTTGGGCTTCCTGGAATCAAATAAAGGAAATTAAGAAACTGAATAATTAGATGCGATATACTTAACAATTTTTATATCATTTTACAGTATCACTTAATCTAATCCAACTCATATAATTTAGCTTTTATTGGTAACTGAAAATAAAATTTCTATATTGCAAATTTGATATGGAAAAATTAGAAACAGGACAATTATTTGAAATATATATATATAAATTACTACCTCTACAATGCGGTACATATCATTTAATTCAGAAATTTTAATTTATTCATGTAACTATTGATAAAAAGCTGATTTTTTAAAATTAACTAATAGTTTAGTTTTTAGAATCACAAAGGGCTTAGAATTTAATAAAATGGATTTTTGGCATAAATAAATAAAACTATAGTTAAAAGCACAATTTCAATTAAAAATTTTCAAAAATTAACAGCATATTTAATTCTTTTTTGAAAAACTACCCACTTTGTTTAACAGAAATGAAAATGTTTTGAGTTTGAAAGAACAAAATTATTTTCAATCTTTAATTGGAATGAAACATGAAGAATGAAGTGTAAGACATTTTTTCCTCCATACTGATACAAATTAAAGACACTTCTTTTTTTAATTTAATTGAATTTTTAAATTTTCAAAGACAGCATTATATATATATGACAGATATTTATTAGATGAATAAAAACGACATCCAACTTCTATTACAATCATGGCTGGAATAAGACCAATTATCCAAGTAAAATCTGTTTCTTTCATTTTGAATGAGAGAGAAGAAATAACATGGTAATGAACACAGTGATTAGATTCTGTGAATTACCTAGGACACATTTTAGGAGATCAAAAGCATAATTTCAACATTCATGGCCAAAGTGAAAGAGGAGGCAATTTGCCTTGGTTGGAATTTATATGCAAGAATTTCTTCAGATCATATTATATTGGATGAAAGGATTTCTAGGGATTTTAGATGCATACAGAAAGTCTAGTAGGGATTATCCTTTCTACTTCAAAGTGTGGGATTAAGCTGATTATGCCGATTTTAATAATGCATGATTGCAAAAATACAAAGCTAAATTGAAATATCAGAAAATAAGAATGAACCTTTTACACACAAACGTGATAGTTAAAGAATAAGAAAAATTAGGAAATTTAAGTTATATTTAAGTGAAATCATTACACACACATATATACATACACACACATATAAACTAGACATTATCATAATGAAAAATATCAAACAATATATAGTTAATATATCAAACAATATATATCAAATAATGTTTTAAAGAATTATAGGTGGAAAAAATCATGAGCTCCTACAATAATTAAATGTATTGTATCAACAAATACATATATGAAACCAATAAATTTAACTAAAAAAATCTAGTTTTAATTATGAGAATATTAATCATTGATTAATTTTTTTACGAATAACTCACACAATGGTCAATAAATATCTTATGTAATTTCAAATTTTGAACAGATAATAAAAGTAACATCTGAATAGATATGACACTGACTTAAGATTTTTTTACCACTTCAATTAAGATGTAATCAGTTCATACAAAACTTTGTTCAATTTCCAATTTGGTATTTTTCAGTAATTTCTTTTTATCTAAACAAACCATACAATTTTTTTAAATATTGAACCTCATTAACATATATTTTTCATTCATGCAAAAGCAGAAATCAAAACTATTTTTAACCAAAATTTAATTTACTTTATATGAAATTATAGCCGTCAGATCAAGAACTAGAAAGATATATCTCTCGTAAATTTCAGCAGAAAATTTAAAACTTGTTGCAAAATTAAAACTTAAACAATAATAATACAGCATTTTATTAGAATTAAATAATTTTTATACACAAATATCAGTATCTGTATTTCTCTACACTGCACATCAGTACATACCACACCTTATCAAGCATATCAAATTTTAATTCTCCAACATCTGCAGATTCTTTGTTATTTTCATCTTTTCTACGATCTTCTTTGTCTTTCTTTGAAGAACGATCTTTAGAACCACCTCTCCTGTCCCTGCTGCGATCCCGTCTGTCCCGACTACGAGATCTGTCTCTACGATCTCGAGATCGGGTTCTTCTGTCTCTCCCACGAGAGCGGGACCTCCTCCTTCTTTCTCGTTCCCTGTCACGAGATCGACTTTTGGATCTAAAGAAAAAAAATTTTAATGAGGTTTTTAATTAAATTCATAAAGATACATATAATTTTATATTAAAAACAAACATATAGTATGATATTTATACTTGACAATAAATATATATTTTTATACATATTTATAAAATATAAATATTTTCACTTTTATTTTTACTATATATATATACATAGCAAAGATAATATTTACAAACAGAAAATATTTGAATGGCAATATAAATAGAAAAATTAGTGCAAAGTGAGTTGTTATTTCATGAAGAAAAAAAAGTAGCTGGCAACTATATGTTCTTGAAATGACAACATAATAAAAATTATTATCAGTTTTGTAACAAATGATAGATTATTCCAAGTTATAACGAAAAATATTTCTCCTAATTTGCACAAACACTTATAAAAATAGCTATTATTATTATACATTTATTGTTTGTGTGAATTTAATTTTATAGGGTAATCACTTCTAATAAAAATTACATTTCTATGACTCTAAAGAACTAAGATTGCAGGAATAATATTTATACTATTTCTTTGTATTTTGCATATCGAAAAAGCTAAAATAAAATTTTCTTTTTCCCTTTATTTTAGTACCTCAGAGGATTTTTATATACAGTATCATTTTTGGTGAAAATTAAAATGGACTTAGCAAAATCACTTTGATTACACAGTTCAAATATTCATTGTTCATCTCTACATGCATCATCCCTATTTAATGACAATAAAGGGTTAAAACAAATAAAAATACTTATTTATACATTTTTTTTGTTCTTGAAATGCATTTTCTAAGAAAAGATATTCATACAAATGGAATCAATGTATACACTTGGAATGCCAGTGTCAGAAATTAAGTTCGATAAATACTTGAACTTCTAATAATAGCAAAACTGAGTCTCAAAATTAAGATAACATTAAAATCACTAAATGCAGTTTGATTACTACGCAAATTACAAACACGTTTTGCAAAAAGTAGCAAAATAATTTTGAGAAACTAAAACATTTGTGGTTTATTTTCCCCTAAAATCACAGTCATTCTTAAAAATAACTACAATAAGTATAATCAAAATAGTAACAAATTCCCTATACAAAGCATGATAAAAATATATACTATGAAGAACAAGAAGATAAAGTTTAATTAATTAAGTTAAGACAGTCTAACTTTAAATAAAAATCAAAAAATTTAATACAGAAAAGTATCAATGCAAAAAAAAAAAAAAAAACATACATACATACATTAAAATATAATTTTATATTTCAGAGATCAATTATAATACTCAAACATTTATATAATGAAAAACAACATCAATAATTCATATCTCTCAAACAATTTGATTCTTTTTTACACTGATTATAGACATTTGTCAATAAACCATGGTTGTGTTCACAATATGACATTAAAATCCAACTTAAATGGCCAGTGTAATGCGTATATCTTGGTGAATAAAATTGAATCATGCCATATAAATAAGATTATTTTTTGTTCAAATTTAACACAGAAAGTCTTCTTAAATCTAAAATGAATTCAAATGAAAAAATTAATATTATGCTAAGAAACAACATGATAGAAAAACTATGAGCAGTTGTGCAGCATACAGATATATACAAAGATATAAATATTGTAACTAAAAATATTTTTACAGTAATTCTGAATACCTCCTTCTATCACGTGACCGAGACCGTCTGAACCTTTCTGGTGTTCTTGACCTTCTGTCTCTACTCCTACGCCTACGTTCTCTACTTCGGCTTCTCCTAGATCGAACTCTCTCTACACTCCCAGAAGAGCTGTGAGATCGACTGCGTGACCTCCTACGATACCTAGATTGTCAACCAGAATAAAGACATTTAAAAATAGCAAAAGAATGAACTAAATTTTTTAAAAAATAAATCATTAACAATGGTTTGAGAGTAATAATTTACTTAAAAGTGAAAATACCACCAAAATAAATATAGCTGTTTCTACATTTTTTCCAAGAAACTAATGTTGCTTTGTGTTTATCCACAGCTTTTAACTATGTAAGTAGCTTTAGGTATTGATGTTTTTTAATTTCAAATTTAAAAAATCTCATTGAACATTATCACATTTTTGTTAAGGACAGATCTATTTGAAAGGGTACAATAAGCATACAAATACATTTCTCTGAGCTTATTTACATATATGTAAGATGATTTACAGTACAAGTGTTTCTCCAAATGAAGACTTTTGAAATACTCCAATGATACACAAAGAATTTATACTTTTCTGAGAAAAATTCAGTATATCTATATTGCAACAACCTGGATGAAATCACAACAGTGATACAGTTGAGAAATCAAGTATAATATCCATAATATCTAATATACTCAGACAATTTTTAGCAGAAAGTTAATATTTTAGAATCATAAAACTAATATATCAAGCAGATGTTTCTCATTATTTTTTGAACATTTCATAAATCCCTTTTATAGTTAAAAACCATGTTAGGTTCAAAAGATTGACATTACAAAACATTATGATCATAATAATTACATTTAGTTTGCTAAAGGAACACTTACATTGATAAAATATATTTAATATTTTATCTGCTTTTATTTCAAAAAATGTTTTTGTCAACTTTAATAATTTATTATCACTCTTATTTAATTGATATGTATTACAGAAATGTCTGCTTTTAATCTTTTTTTTTGTTAACATAGGCAATGTCTGTACTTTAGAATGTTTTTAATTGTATAAATAAAGAATGCATTAGAAACTCACAAAATGATTTTCTTTCCTAATTAATAGTAATGGACTAAGTTCACAGAATCACGCACTATATACCATACACAAACCTGAGTGTCCTGTGTTTACATAGTATTTCCCTTTATCCTATATGTATATATATTGCATGTCCAATTTATTTCGATTGATATATTTAGTATCATATTTCTTACATTATTAAATTATTTATATTTGGCAGAAAATAATATGAATAAATGTTTATGTATCTATAGTCTTATTCTAGTTTAATTGTGTTGTTAAAATAACGTTTGGTAAGCTAAGCCAATTGAAACTTGTTTCTGACGTTTATATACTCATGATATAAGTTTTAAATTATTTCCTGCCTTAAAAGATACGTTTTTGAACTGTTAAATTAAAAAGATACATTTTTGAAACAATAATTAATTTATTTTCTCCTTTTTATTTTGATTAAGCTATTTTGTTTTTCAAATTATTTCATTTATAAATATTTTTATGTATCAACAGATTATCAATTGATTCTAACATGTTAAAAATAAAGGACTCAATATTTATTCTAGTATTTTAGTTATTCTAAACTGTTTGATAAATAAATGTGAATTGTTACAATGAAAAAAAAAAACTCATTCTGAATTACAGTATTTTTCATGTAATTAAGACATTTTATTTATCAGGCTGATTCTGTTTTAAAAAATAAATCCACATCAGATTTAAATTTAGATTAATTTTTTCTCTCTTAATCAAGATACATAACTGAGCTGTAACAGTAATATAATGATTTAAACACACGTAATTTGGGAAATTGAATTATAGTTTCTTTTTAAATTTGGATAAGTCCTATTTTAATGGGGCCACTTGGCGAAATGTTTGAAATCTCGCCAAGATGGCACCAAAAGCATGTATTTCAATGCTTCCAGAAGCGGAAAAAAGATGGCATGAAAAAATTCATGTGAAAGACATTTTGAAACAAGATGGTGTTTTCACTGAAAGAAAGGATATGCAAGTATCAAATTTTATTTTAAACAATTCTCTTCAATATTTCATTCCAAAACAAATACATCATAAAATGAAATTCTACTCAATGTGGGTACTTCCTAATCCCGCAAATTTAAAAAAAAAAAAACATTAAAAACAAGTAGTAACATATTAAGAATCTACAAACTTTCCTCAAATATTATAAAATTAAATTTTAATGAGCAGTAAAAATACTTTTATTTTACATTCTAGAAAATCACAGTTAAATTAGTATGTTTTCATAGTAATTACAAAATGTCTGTTTGTAAACAAAACAAATTTACAGCTATTATTTTAGCTTATTGATAGAAGAATGATTCAATACTTTATACTACAGTAGTCCAAAATTTCGATTTTTACATTTATTTAGGGTGAAAAATAAATAAAACAAAATTTTGAGATAATTTCTCACTCAATTAAAAAGTAGTATATTTAGAAAAATATAAGTTACTTAATCCTATGAAGTATAACACCTATTACAAACGCAGTACAAAACAAAAGAATACAAGATTTGTTTACATCGAAGGGTATCACTTGGTCAAGTTATCTTAACGTTGCATGAATCTAGTCCACTGCTCCTGTGGCTCATAAATATGCTTACTTCATGCTAATTATGATTAATTCATTATAATTTTACTTTTTTGAGAACTTTAATTATTGCTTTTGAAATTTGAAAATGCTATAACTATTTATTCTTATTTATACATATAGTAGCTATTTTTACATACATTATAAACACAGTATTTTAAAAGAAAAAAAAAATAGCCATTGCATTCTTTTGTCACACATATTACCTAAATATTGAAGTAATTCTCATTTTTACAAGATCAAAATGTTAATAAATTTGAATTCCCAAGAATAAACATGTTGCTTTGTCTTGAAAGTTATTTTAATATGTTCATGAAATTGAGTATCACTAAAACCTAATCCCTTATTTTTAAAAAATTCTAAGCTATGATAATTCTGAATTCAAGAGAATCCAGAATTACTTGAAATATTCAGAATGTTTCCGTTTTGTGACTAAAACTCAAATATATGTAATCATTTTGTAAAGTTATATTAATTATACAGATAATAGATTCGAATATTCATTGTATCCACCGGAAAATTTCAAATACTACACAAAAATTAAACGGCAATAAGTTTCAATACATTTTATCACATAATTTTAAGAGTATGTTTCATCTATACTTTATTGAATAATATTGTTTTCAGAGCATATATTTATTTTGCCTTTCTGAATGGTCAGATTCATACAAAACACTAGGTGTTACGAAATCGTTTATTATCGATTGTTTACATAATGCATTTAAAATCATAACAGTATCACAATATGCTTTTCCTTTAAACAGTATACTAACCTATCTCTTGCCATGTGTATGTGAGTATTTATAAAAACACAATATAACAAAAATTATATACAATTTTCAAATTTCGATTTACACGCCGTAACCAATAGAGTATAATAAACAACAGGACCGGACGGACGTAGCGCTCAATTCACTTTAATTCATTTTAGTTGCTGCTGTTCTACGAAATAACTTTTGCATTTTCGAAATAAATTTTTAGCATCGGAATAAATTTGTCTCAGTACCAATGGGAAATTAAGCGGTACAAATAAATTTAGCACAAATATTTTCTAATGAGCTCGGTGAATCGGTTAGAAAAGCAGGGTTTTCATTACAGAAGACTTTACACAGCATCCCAAAGTGGAAATTGCTAATTTTTCGATTGAATAATTTCTTATATTCTGAAGGCACTAAAACTGTAAGCTAGCTCCTTATTAAATTTGAACAATGAATTAATCAAATGATATTTTTAATTTCCCCTACTCGTAGGGAACAATGGTCTTACTTTCTCCGCGATTAAGATGAAATCAGCTTAGTCAATAATATCCTAGAAAATTTCACGTAATAAAAACACATGAAACATTTCATAAACAATATCTGGACACAAATACATAACTTCATTCTATTAACTGGTCGTTATTACAATATCTTTCTTCCAAATAAGAGCTTACTATTTAAACAAGGTATGAGACCAATAATCATTTTTGCTAGAGCAACAACACGCTTTAAAAAATCGCATCCTACAAAACAAAATACTTGAGATAACAACTAATTCCCTTTGATTTGTTCGGAACTCATTTCTTCAGATTTAAGAATACCATCTTTAAAAAAAAACACTTAACTGAAGCTATACATATATCCAAATTTCATAACTGCGCTGCTTTAAGCATCCTGTAAATAAAGTCAATAGGTGATTCATTCTGCCGTTTTGTGTAATGTAAAATTTTGCTTCCAATCGTATTTGGTCTCGTACTAAAGAAAAGCATCTTTCAGAGCTTGCTTTTCTACCCATCGCAGTATTTCCTTCTTAATTCATTACTAAACTTATCTTTAAAAAAAATGCACAAACAATAGCCTGAAAAAATAGGGATATGTTATGAGGATTTTAATAAAATAGTTATGAAGATAGTCGATTTATTATTTCCAAACGTATGATTATTTAATGTTTATCATTTATTTTACTTCCTCTGCAATTAAAACAGCCTAAACGTATCAGATCTAAAGCTCAGAATACTAATATAATCTATCACTTTCCAACTTTCTCGGATTCGAGGGAGTAGAGTATTTGTAGTTAAGGATTCGATTACTTAATCCAAGGTAATTAAAAATCTTCTTAGAAAGGATCCGGTATTTCCCTAGGCTACTTACGTCTTTGGTAACTTATGTTTTGATAACTTCAGTTCACTACACTATCACAAATGATTAACTTCTAACTTCTTTTCTTCAAATTAAAATGTATGCTTATAAATGTAATTTATTAAATATTTATACATGTAATATATCAAATATCTTCACTACACTTCACTAGTTCAGTCTAATCTATTTCAGTCCCATTTCATTCATTCAAATGAGTTTTGAACTCAGATACTATTAGAAAGAAACCCGAAGAGTCAGTTGAAGGGAAAATCGCCATACAGCCTATTGTAGCAGCTTTAATTGCATAAAGTACGTCGTAATTCTTTGCACGGCCGCGGTAGCCTAGTGGTTACGTCAGCGGACTCGTGGCCGGTGGTTTCCGTTAAGTTAAGTTAAGGTTCAAAACAAGGATAATTAAAAACCCACCGCGCACCGGGGACTGATGCATGTTAAATCTGTCGTTGCTCAAAGTCCCTCCAGTTGGCGTGGTGGGAAAGTTAGGAGAGGGGAATACCAGCTCATGTGTTGTCCACGTCACTTGACCAAGGTTCAAAATTACGAGGTCCGTCTCCATATATCTAGTATATATGCATATATTTTTGTCTAGTGCTTCATTTCTGAATTTTTCAGTTTTCTTTTTTGTGTTTGTGTGTACTAGTACTTCTTGAACCGACCCTGCCGGCGTCAGTCATTGCATCAGCATCCTTTATACCAGGAAATCATTCAGATTGATATGTATCAATGGAATACAGATTGATATGTATCAATGGAATACAGATTGATATGTATCAATGGAATACAGATTGATATGTATCAATGGAATACAGATTGATTTGCTTTCCAAAAAAAATTAAAAGGGAGAAATTGGAAGTATTAGAACTATGACAGCAAAAATGAACGTCGTTGGAACTGTGACGTCTCTTTAAGCAAATTACTTCATTATGTTTTATTTTTATTTTCGGATTATGTTTTATCTTTTGTTCTTTGCTCCAAAATGTAACATTTTTTGTTACCCTATTGTAAATATATATATATATATATATATATATATATATATATATATATATATATATATATATATATATATATATATTTATATATATATATATTTCTTTTTGCCAATAAATGCTGAGTGCGAGGGTGATTGTATTCCGGGAGCTTGTAGCTCTAAACCCCTTGGATGAGTTCGATCCCCCCTGCCAATAGCCCTCGTATTCTTACTAGTGTGGCGTTAGTAAAAAACAACCAATCTTAAATGGTTAGGCTGATTTACATATATCACGGTTCTTTCATAGAGCGAGTTTGTCTTATCAAACATCGTAAGAAGGCAGCCGAAAAGAATTATATAAAGAATTCGTTACAGTGAATACTCAAAAATGTGAAGTTCAGAATGAAAAAAATTGAAATAAAAAGTAACTACCCGCTTAAGTAATTATCTATGATAAGCAATACAAATTATTCAGTTCAACAAGTTTTCAGTCATCTATCGTCTTCTTGTGTTCACATTAGATTACGTAAAATCTTTGGACTATGGAGATTGAATTTTCTATTTTAAAATGGTTCTACATTCCAAAGGCAATACAAAATTTTTGCAAGGTTAAATTATATGACAAAATATTGCATTTAAAATGATTCTCGTGGCATAAATTTTACTGGAATATCATCATATTTTAAATTTTTATTTTTACTACAAAATATTTAAAGTCGTAGGCGTGATTTTTTTTAAAATCGTTTTGGTACTCTATCTTGAAATATTACAACTGGGAGAAAGCATTTGTGGAGAGGTATTCCTTTCCGTTGTTGAAAAGAAGCTCATTTTTTTCTTCTTCTCTTTTATAATTACATGCATGAAATTCTCGAAGCTTAAATAAAACATTTATTTAAATTTAATTTTTAACTAAATGGAAGTAAAAAAAATAGTAAGAAAAAAAGAGAAGCATTAAAAAATTACCAATATTTTTCGAAAATGTGACATATCGGTTTATTATTTTTAACAATTGTTTCTATCGATCATGTATATTGTAAGAATAAGAATCTGGCAACAACTTGATGAGTGTTGTTCGATCCAATCGCACGCATTCTTATGCGTTGTCTTTACGTACTTAATAAATATATAATTGTTATGAACTGTATCAAAACAATGAACCAATTTTGATTGCCAAAGAACTACAAAAACAGATCACATGCTTAGAAAACTGGTTATCCAAATGGAAAATAGTCCTCAATGTTAAAAATCGGAAGCCGTCTTCTTCTCAAACCATGGAACAAGAATAAACCACTATATCTATATTAGCCGCTAAAAACTCACTTGTTCTTCACACAAAAGTATCTTGGTAGAATTTTAGATAATAAACGCACGTTTATACAACAATTCATAAAGGAAATCTGAATTAGCAATAGTTTTATTTACACCTGAATTGCTCGGAATTCAAAATTAGTGTAGAAAACAAGTTTTGTATCTATACTCTGAATTCTTAACTTATATTTGCCCAGCTAGGGTATTTGCAGCTAAAACACACATAAATAAACTAGATAAATTATAGAACAATATTATGAGACAAATATTTAACACTAGATGATTCCTGAGAAGCTCTGACATCTCTAATGGAATTCAATTCCTAATTCAATCCTCTATACAAAAAATAGTCTTTAAATTCTTTAGTAATCTCATGAGCATATCAACCATGATTCCCTACATAGCTTTTCATATTACAATCCTGACCCAAAAATTAAAAGACCCTAAAAATATTCTTATAAATTTTTGATTTCTATTCTTTCTCAAAAATTCTAACGTTAAACTCCCATATACACAAACAACGTCCTTCTCCACCAATCGCCTTTAATCCAGCATCCAATTAGAACACAATCTCTCATTCTCGTATCTCTCACAATTTTTTTTTCAAGCATCTATTCCAAATGAGACACTGACACGAAAAGCAAGCTGCCCCATTAACTGGACTCTAAAGTTCCCTTATTACTGCTATTCTTACTCACAGATAGAAAACTTTATCTTCCTTCTCAAAATCTTAAATTTTTTGACTAATCGATTCATTCTTTAAAAAAAGGTCTTTCTTTCTTTTAAATTCCCAAAGTTATTTATCTTTTTCTAATTACCACTATTTTTTAAAAATAATTTTAAAATAAAATCACAGTTCTGGGCGAGAGAAGCCGAAATTCAGCTCCAAAAGACTACAAGATATGGGGATTAAGAGCCGTTAAGCTCATGGGCTCCAAATAAGTTATCCAGTGTTCTGAACTGTAGTGTTAGAACCTTCTGTATTCAACATAAAATGATACCTGATGTCAGCTGAGTGAAGATTGTTAGTTTAAAGAATCTTCGTAATCTGAGAGAGATATTTTCTGAATCAGCAATCCTGTTAAACAAACATACAGCGAGTATCTAAAAAAGGTAAATTTATAAGTCATGTAATAAAATAAGTTTTACAGGTGGAAATGTTTCGGATAACTAAAAAGGGTGTCAACAGAAGTTCGAAAACTTTATGATTGCAACGGCGGAAAAAATCTTAAACCTTGCACTAAAATTGCTATTTCTTTGAATCAATTAAGTGATAAAAGGTTATTGAAATACATCACTTTCAAATATGAAAACAATTCTATGACAGAGAACTTTGCCGACATCTTGAATAAGTAAGAGAAATATTGCATTCCGCGCCAGAATGTGATTTTCGAAAGTTACTAGTAAGGTTTATTTTCCTTTTCCCAAGATGATGACCAGAAGATATATGCATATTTGACGAAAGTGAAGTCTCTTGCAACATCATTTGAATTTCATGCACAAGAAGAGTCACTCATTCATAATCGAGTAGTTCTTCGAATTCGTGACAAGACTCTTCTAGAAAATCTACTTCGAGAGCCACAGCTAGATTTGAAGAAAATAGCAAATTTCAAGATAATAAATTTTTCAGATAAAGTAAGAAAAGAACGAATAAAGAGAATTATAGAGAACTCTGGTACGAAAGCCGAAGCGGATGCCGTGAGCAAAATGAAATACCAATATCTAACCAGTAATATTAATTATTTTTCTTTATGTGTTGAGACACGAAGTGAGAAATACTAGTATAAAAAAAATTATTTTATAAATTTTAATTTTCACACTGGTGCACAGGCCAATATATTACCTCTATTTTTCATAATAGCATAAAAATTACATGAAATCTGTAAATTATGTAAGATAGATATTATGTTAATTGCTTACGGTTAACACGAATTGTAATTTAAAAGTAAAGTATGTCTGGGTCAAATATATGGACTTAGTAGTTTCTGCACATTCATGGACTTAGTAGTACGTGCAGATTTCAAGTACAAGAAAAATTGAAAATCAAATGAAAAACCAAAAAAAAAAAATTATCACCAAGATATCAATACTTTTCAATCATGCTTCGAATTATGTTTAAAATTCTTGTTAGCTTTCATATAAGATTATACAAGTATTATATGTATCATTTTATCATTATAGCGTATGTATCAAATCAAAGGATTGATACATAAAGCTGTATATTGTTTCGATAATGTTGAGCTATATTTACTATTACTACTATAAATAATTAAAGTTCTGAACACGGGCCATGAAATTAAATTATTTTTTAGAACGGATTACTATTCATAAAAGTTTAAACTACTTAACACTTAAATATATTCTTCTGCCAAAAACTGCAAGCGAAATACATCGTACTACATGAATATTTTAGTCACGGCGATTTAACATTTTCTTGTCAACTATGGTACCCGAATTATAAATGTATGGAACAATAAAACTTTTCCACAAATTTCACTATTAACTGAAAATTCATTTCCAACATATTTAAATATTATTTAGCAGAGACTCTCAGTTAATCTTGTGATTACTGAAGTACATGTTTCATTTATCATTTTAAATAACTGTAGTTTGGATTTGTAAAGCTGCAAACTTGTATAAACTCCAAGACATATTTAATCTCACAGGTCCTTAAGCCTTCAGTGGTTTTAAAATGAGATTCTCGTGTAATTAATTTCTCTTATATGTAATGCATATTAAAATATTACCATAGTTATCTAAAAGCATCTACAATTTTGAAAGCCTTTTGCTACTATGCAATCGTAAATTTTTCATTGAAAATGCAATTAAAAATAAAAGCTTGTATTTATTGTTAAATTTTTGTAACTAAGAGTATTAACCACCTTCAGTTGACTGTAAAGTAAAAGGTATTTTTAGAAGAAGATTTCAATTCTTTTAATGATACTATCTTAAATTAGTCTAATAATAGACTCATTTTTATAATTTATTTCATAATGGCCCCCATGCATTTTAATGATGACACCTTATGACTTATTTCTAAAACAGATAAATTCCTTTAGTTTATAATTTTTTCAGATATGTAGAATTATTGCTTTCTAAGCAAAAAAAAAAAAAAAAAAAAAGACATTTTACCGGACTGGGTGTAACCGACCCATATTATAATATTCATAGAAATACATCTAAGAAAAAATTTAATATTTTTGGATGGACTTGACTTCAAATAAAGCTCGCAGAATAGCTCAAATAAAGCTCGAAATATATTTTTTCTTTCTTTTATTTATTTATTTATTATTATTATGCTTTTGATTTTCAACCGGAAGTTGAGTTTCTTTTTTTATCTGTCAGCAATAAATGCATTTGATGATTTTAACACTTATTGCAGCTACCAGAAAGTTGGTGTCAACGTCTACCGTTCCTTTAAGATTTCACGAAGGTGGTATCTACACTAGGTGACCAGCCCTACATGTGCTTCTCGGGAGGGAACGTTTGAGGTGGACACGTCAACATATTCACTGGATATCCAATCATGGTGGCTTGTTTAGCCACCAAAACAACAGTAGACGTTGTTTGATTTGGAGCGAACATTGCACACATTATTCTCCATGAAACTTCCATGAGAGGGATTCATACAGATGAGGCAGTGTCTGTGTTTGGGTGTGTCTTTGGGCAGACGCATAGACATCCTTGTCTATCCACATAGAACTGTGAATGCTCACGTCTATAGAGATGACATTCTTGGTGCTAATGTGTGCCCTCAAGCGATTGCAATAAGTAATGATTTTATCCTGCGGGGCTACAACACTAGTTTGCACAGAGTTCGCCTCATGGAAGATTGTATTCTGCACCAAGCAATTCAAAACATGGAATGGAGAGCTGGAATTTGAATCTTACTGAACATCTTAAGGATGCTTTAGGAAGACGTGTTACTACTCTCGACCCTCCTCTTCAAATCCTTGCCACGCTCAAAACTGCTTTGCTTGAGCAATGATTCTCATTTCCAAGTGAACTCATAGATCATATAGGTAACGGTATCACAAATCGCTGTATTATTTCTGGTGGTAATCATACTTCCTATTTACGGCACCTTTGCTATTCCAACTGACTCATTCTATCGGTTAGTTTTATATTATTCTATATTATAACTATTCCAACTGACTCATTCTATCGGTTAGTTTTATATACACGTGCTAATTTCTAAAACACCACACGCACATATCTGGTATTTTATTATCTTATTATTTTACACCTTTCTATGTGTTGTATACTGTAACTCAGTTTCATTACACTCTAGATGTAACTTTTTTGAATTATTGCTATTTTCGCGATTGTATCTTTATTTTTAGAAACCGGTGTATTAGGGTAAAAAATATCCCAGTAACAACAAATAATAAAAAGGGTAGTTGCAGAAGATGGGAAACCGGAAAATATCCCGACACCTAAATGAAGAAGGTGTAAAGAGTGCTGTCTAAAGAGAGCTCTAAAACGAAAACGAGGTGTCCTTCCTAAATAATCTTTATTTACCGAGAGCGTGTAAATACTACTGTGAATCCCGTTGGTTATTTGAAAATTGCCAAAAGAGTAATGAACGCAAAATATTTAACAAGAATGGATAAATTAGTACTTTTTGTTTGATTTAAATGTGCATTATTCAACAAAATTATCCCTGCAATCTCACCTTTTAATTTGATTGTTTATTAACGTCACATTTAGAAGCGACACGAGGAACAACGAAGCTCATAATTTGAAACTTAATAAAGAGAAGAGAACGAAATATAGGCTGACATCTCCTTTCCAAACTTCCACATCACACCATAGGACGACCCTGAGCATAGACAAATATAATGCGCATCAGCCCCGCAATGCGACTCGACAGAAACAACGACGGCCATGAGTTCGTGACCATGACACCCTCGGCTACTGCAGTCACACAACCTTAAGAAATGAATTAATTAAAAGAAAGTATTTGAATTGTTATCGACGTTTTTTATGTGATACCAATACCCTGCTTTCCCCCTTTCATTTATTTCAAACAGCGCTTCCAAGTTTCTCAAATAGGAAGAAAAATTTTCTTTTAGGAGAAATTTTATCCTTCCCGACAACCAAACAAAAGCTTGCGAGATATTTTGACACTGGAAACATTACAAGACACGAGAATCAATATCATTTAAAAAAACATGTTATTATTTTTTTTCTTCCCATATTTACTATCTCAAACTCTTGAGGTAAAAGACTACATTTATGAGAAGAAATGTGTCAAAAACGTTTCGAAGGAGCTTTGAAAAACGCTGTTTGACAACTCAAGTTTTGATGCTAATAAAAGATGTTGATCTGGCTAATTGGTTTTTACTTAAGCTTATATTTTCTTTCTAAGCTTTCAAGATGGTTCGACTTTAAAAAAAAATATTTTTATCACATTTATGACAGAGGCGAAGAGAATAGACATTGATGTTCTTTGAAAAGTTCAAAGAAGTTAGGAAAAGTTTAATTTTTCTTTTTTAAATCTGCACCGCGCGAGTGACGGGAAAAAAAGCACAGCCATTTCCTGTTGATAATTACCTATTTAATAAGACATGACGCATTGTTCGGCCGTCAAAAAATTGTAATATTTTGCTTCTAATCAAAGATTTTAATTAGAAATTGTTGTGTATTCTTATAACTGATATAAACAATAGATAACGCTTGACTTTCACTTGATAAGCCTAAAAAATCTTCAAAAGATTTCCAAAATTAAAAAAGAAAAGATAAACTCAGTTTCTTAAAAAAAACTACTCTTGCAATGAAAAAAATGTACTATAATGCTTCTTTTCATTACATTAGTCCTTAAGGGCTTACCTTTGTTAGATAGGTACTGGAATGACCTCGAGGCACCCTGAAGGTCTTTTTCTTTCCCATAAGGTTTAATGTCATTGGTAAATAGAGTGACGTGCCCCCAGGATACCCTAGCGATCCTTCTCTATTTTTTACCCTTCTTTTAGAATTCTTTTTTTTTTTTACTTCCTTTGTTGTTTTTCAAACGTCCAATCACAGTTACACTTTGAAAGGCGCAGCATGGCCACATCCGACTCTTGCGCCTTTACACTGCATCATTATTCACTCATTTCATTACAATAACTTATTTTTGCAAGGTTGATTGGTTGACTGTTTTTATTAACGTCGGCAACGTTTTTATTAAAAGCAACAAGAGAGCTATTGAGAGAGAGACCTCGTAATTTCGAGCCTCGATCGAGTGACAAAAACTACACCAACTACAGCAAAAGGTTTTCTCCAGTTATTTTACTTCAATTTTCGTTATCTTTCTTTCATTCAGTTATACACAAAATTTTTCAAACAGTTGATAAAAAAAATAAGTGAGATGTAAAAAATATTAACTCAAGAGGAAACACGGGGGCACATAAAAATTCTTGGATTAAGAATAGATTTTATTTTCAAAATTTTTTTGCTATTTTCAAGCTATTGTGAACCATAATTAAAATAATGAATCATGATTTGATATTTCTCTGGTTAAATGTTCACACCATGCCACGCGACAACTATGAAGCTATTTTGATTTTATTCGTGTTTCTATTGTTCTATTTGATCGGTTTAGAACAAATAGGTCTCGAACGCTTGACTCTGCAGATTCTAAGATGTTGTTGAATTCCTCAACTGTCACGCTGACAGAAATGCACTGAGATAGGTATCTACTAAATTCCAAACCAGGAAATTTCGTTTTTCGAATCAAATAATTATTTTTTCATCTGATTTGAAAAAGGCACATTCTCTTTGATGTAAGTCTTTATTCTACTAGACATGCCGAATTCGTGAACTTTATGTTAATCCTATGGAATTTCTACTTTCTTTTCGAAATCTAGATTACTATACTTATTTGAAAACAATAAAGGGCAACCAAAAAAAAAAAAACATGCTCAAAGTTTCTGTAAAAATAACAATTTCCCCCTACTTTTGAAAATATTCGTAAAGAATTCTTTAAGATCTGAAAACGACGAACAAATAATTAAAATAGACATGAAATATTTTCAAAAATCGTATGAAAAATTTAAACCTGGTGAGCTTTCATTACATTTTGCTCTTTTAGTTTCACTTTATCGCATTCAAGTTCAGTCACATTTTACTTTTGAAAGAGAAAGTAGAAATTCCATAGGATTAATATCATGTTTATGATATTTAAAGTGGCTAGTAGATGGATGCCTTAAGATTTATGGAAAGACATTCATAAATTAATATTTTTTTAATAAAAGTTACAGCCTATCAAAATAATTAAAAATGAGCAATGAACCATGTTTAAAAATCAAAAGCTAGCCAAATAGAATTGGTGAACAATATTCAAACAATACTGATTAAGTATTTCTCTTCAATTGTTATAATTACTTTCGACATATGGATACTTTTACCCCTCAAAAGAGGAGGAGGGTTTTCCTTTGGTTGGCCTTGAGGACCAATAGAGTTTCGAACCTTCATCTCTGGTCTGAAGAAAACGTGTCCAGCAACAAAGCCAAAAGGGATTCTGCGTTGGATATGTTATTAAAAAGTTTTAACTTTTGTCGTCGTCGTTGAAGAGAGCCTCCGCATACCCCTCCCATCAATATCATCGTGATGACATGAAGAGGAACATTCTAAACGAAGCGTATTTTTTCAGCTGAAACTCCAGTATCCTCCCTATTATATTTTATTCCTTTTTAGGAAAGGAGGAGGCAATTTTTATTTGGCTGTAGCCTATCTATCATTAGTTGTTATTTATGTGCGAATTTCTTAGGAACACATAGAGGTAAGAGTTTTGCGTAGAGGACAAAACTCTTACATAAGGGCATATGCAACCAATAGTTATGGACTGTGTAGCCATCTAATGTTCAAGTCTTGAGTCACCACTTCGGCAGCTGTTGTTAAGCCCCTCCGCAGGGAAGAATGTTTTTTTATGCTTCATGGTGGGCTAAAACTTCTTCGCCTGCTTATCGAACCTTCCACCTTTAGGTCCGAAAAAACTTCTGTGATCGCTTTCAGCACTGTTCTTAGCAACTAGGTCAAAAGGGTTTTCCCATTGGCCTGGTTATTAAGGCTTGTTCCTTCTGTTGTCCTTGCTGAAGAGAGCTGCCACAAGCTATATGATGCACAACAAATGTAATATATAAAAAAAAATACGAAAATCGATTCCACGATTGTTAGATACACTAATGTAATGTTCCTTAATTACAAAGTTGCAATAACTGATTATAAGCAATTTTAAGTGGTTAGAAAATAAATTTTATTCATTTACATGTATAATTTTATTTATTTTAAAAAAATTAAACATTTCAGATTATTGTTTTCAAATGATTTGACAAAATTTGAAATCTAATGAACCCAGAAATTTAGATGCTTGTGCTTTCGAACGAAGAACGGAAGCTTTGAAAAACATTCCAAAATATTCAACTTTAAAATGTAAATGAATACTTAGAAAATATTCTTTCAGTTGTAATATTTCTTAAAAAGTGAAAGAAAAGATACGTTCATTAAGTAAATCTCATTAAAATTAGATAGAATTGAAAATGTAACTTGAAAAAAAAAAAACTATCAAAAATATAAAACCATTTTATAGCATTTCTTTTAAAATTTTAAATTTTATTTTATTTTATAAATTTTTATTTTTTTTTAAAAAAAAAAAAAAAAAAAAAAAACTCAAATCAGCTTTTAAAATGCTTTTAATCTCAGATTTTTTTTAATAATTATAATAATTGAATAGGGAGATAGCGAAATATTTTAATCAAATTTAGCAAAAAAGAATTTTAATTATTTACCTGAGACTTTCGCAAAAAATTTTAAATGGCAAAAAACGAAGTAAGATCATTTTCTGTACCTATCCAAATTAAAAAAAATCATATTAAGAAAAAAAAAAACTAATTATTTCGGTTTTATCAACTTTATTTGAATTTTGTTTGCAAGTTTCTAAATGATTATGTCTCAACCTCTTTACAGAGGATGAAGAAGTCTACTTTGAGAACAACAAAAGTGCGTTTAAAGTTGTTTTAATTCATTTTTCATTTTAACAATTTTTATACCGTACGCCATTCATCGCTGGTAATAAGGGAGGTAAACAAGGTTTTATTAATGAAACGCACCTTATGTCTGATTTAGATTTATTTGTATAAACTTATGAATTTTGTGCGTAACAGTATATATAATTTATAAGTTAGTCCAAATGATCTGATTGTACAGTGGAAAAAAGAGGTTCCCATCATAGATTAGAATACCGAATAAAAAAAATTAGAGCTATTACTCAAACGAAAAAAATATCATTTGGTATATTCATTTAGTTTATTAAGTAAATATTATTAACATTAACAATTACATACCTGTAGGAGGAGGACAAGTGATTGAAACGCGTTTGAGATTCAATCGTGTCCGTGACTTAATGAAATTAGCGGTTAGAGTTTATATTGACTTGTGGGTGTGACATGTCCGTGTGAATGTTTTCGGCTAAGTGTAAGTGTGTCAAAAATCTTATTTAAGTGTGACACCAGGAGGGATGCTGGATAGCCACACACAGAGAGCATTTTCCTCCTGCAAAATGCGATTTACACTTGAAAACGTGTAATGAGCCTCAGCGGGTGTTTCATGAGTAAATTAAAGAATCCAAGAGGAACCCTCCAAAATTAATTCCTTTGTTCCATGATCGTGGGAACCACGTATCATTTAACTTTGAACAGAATATTTGAAAATCTTCCCCTCCCCCCCTTTCCTTTCATACATTCAAAGATATCAGAAGATTTACTGGAAAGAAAATAATTTTTCAAATACGTGGATGAAACAAGTAAAAACTGCCATGGAAATTTGAGCATTGCTTCTCAAATAAAAGAGCAATTTTTTTTAACACTGACGAATCCAGGTTATCCGAAGATATGAGTTAAAAAGGCCCGATTTATTGAGGTAATATGATCATCATGATAATTGTCGGTATTAAATTAAGGCTCCCGTCTACCGGCCATTTTGATTTCGTGGGCGTAATGTTAATCTTATGGAATTTTGACTTTATTTCTCCCGTCTTCTATTTGATTTATTTGAATACAATAAAGTGCGTCTGAAAGAGCAAAAAACGATGAATGCTTCGGTGGAATTACTTTTCCTTCCGATTTTTAAAAAATATTTTTACCCTTATTTTCTTATTTTAATGATTTGTATGCGAGTGTTTCGGTCTTTAAAAAAATATTTTTAAATATTTTTGAAAATCGGAGGAAAAAAGTAATTCTACGGAAGCATTCATAATTTTTCGCTCTTTCATATAGATGCACTTTATTGCATACAAATAGATCAAATAGTAAAGATGTAAGAACTAAAGTCGAAATTCCATAAGATTAACATCCACGAAATCAAAATGGCGGGTAGACGGGGGCCTTAACGCTAATTTGCAGTTCAAAATATTTCACAAGTTTGATAAAATGCTTTTAGTTCATTTTTTTTATTATTAAATAGGCTTTTGACGACAACTTATTTATCAAACTTCCGTCCTCATTTCAATTTTATGTAGATTGAAAGCTAAAAAATTATTAAAGGACTGTTAATATATTATAAAATAATGTATTATCTCTTAAATACTTTTTCTAGGAAGTATTGCAACTGCCTTGTGCAATAGTATTCAAATTTTCATTGTAGATGCATAGGCGCATTTTATTACTTACTCCATAAATTGTTTTATTTCAGGGAAAGAAAATGGAAAAAACTCTCTAATCTCACAAATGAAGAGAGCTAAATACATTAATTTAATTGTTTTAATTAGCATCATTCTTTTCTTCATATTTTTCTTTTGTTAATCCATCCATATGAGACAAAAAAAAAACATAATTGATAAAAGGTTCTCATGAATTATGCTTTATTTAATTACTATTGTGAATTATTCTATTTAAAAGGAAGGAAGTCCAATAACTTTTGTCGATTACTATTGTTAAATATGCATAAATAGCTTTGAAAAGTTGCTTTTTGTTCTTACAGTTAACGACTGCTTTGTTGAAGGATGTTTCATTTTTTTTCCATAAAGCGCTTATATAATTGCAATTAATTTAACTCAATCCCATCAAGACCGTTTTACTTAATAAATACTCATAGTTTATTTTTAAACTCGGAAAGAAGGGAAAATAATGAAATAATATAATGGTTATTTTTGAAATTTATAGCTTACACTGGAGAATAATTTATTTCATTTTTTTTTTAGTTTTTTATGGAATGAAGAACAAACTTCTCCTGAATTAATGAAGACGATGAATGAGTTGATGTTATTTATGAATTGTAATTCGGCCCCGGAGAATAATTAAATTCGTTTTGAATTCTTTTATGGAGTGATTTGTTTTCCTTTTCCTGAATTAATAAGGAAGATCAATCGATTTTAAATTTTCTCTGTAAAGGTTCAAAATAAATTTATGGATTCATTTATCTTCCAATTTACGCCCACTTGAGTTATATTCCATATGTTTCAGTGCATTTTTGGAACTCTTTTCTAAGAAACACTGTGAGTGCGGTTTATAAATGGGTTCAATAATTCACAAAAAACGTAAGGGGGTTGCGTTTCCGTTAGCGCAAACGATAAATCGTCAAATGTAGAAATTTTGTTTATTTCTTTTGCTTATATATCTCAAGTTTATGAGGAAAATAATTCTGAATGAAATGATGTTTCTTTTAAATGAAAATCAGTTATTTAATTCTCATTCGAAACGCCAAACAGCTTAATGTAAGAATTTTCAGCATATTTGACTTATAAGATTCAATTTCAGCTCATCTTTCAGAGAAAGTTTATCTTCATTGACACTTGGAGTTTTTACTTTAAAGTGATATGATTGGAAGACATTCCACCCGTTATACCTATATGGCAACATTTTCGCCTCCTGAAACCATGTTCGAACGTTACGAGGAATTTTTTTTCCCGGCTAATGTACGAAATTTGAACTTTGAATAGATTTTTGAAGGGGGAAAGACGCCTTCTAGGATTTGGTTTGGTTTATATTCGGAAATATATTATATGTAATTATTTTTATTTTCTCTGTCTCGTTATTAGCAGCCTTGACTTGAAAACGAGGATGATACATGGGATATCACTTCATGCTGCAAATTCCCACACTTTGCATCATGAGAGATCTTCCATAATCAAAGAACTTTAATAAATTGCAAATCCTATCTTGCCACCCGATGACTCTTGAATAGAAATAAAATTGATTAATAGGACTCAGAACTAATCACCGTTGTTCTTGAAAGGTGATTCATAAAAGGAAGGGAGTTGAACTGAATCAAATTAATTGATTTATAAACCTACTGAAAAGGCATTCAGTATGTATTAATCACAAGGTACCGCCATAAAATCTGCTGGTCTATTTTAAGGTTAAATAAAGTTTCTCTTGTTTCATAAAGCGAAGAGTGCAACATTTTTTGTAAATATTCATTGATTAGTTATTGAATTAGGAAGGAAGAATTCACTGAAAAATCTCTATAAGTTTCAAATAGACATTTAAATCTCAGATTAATTTGTAAAAGGTTCTCAGACGCATTTGCTTTTAATTAGCCCCAGGAGAAACTTATACCATTATTTAAATTGAGAATAGTAACTTAGTTAAACTGGCATTGATAAGAAGTGTAGTAAATCAGATACATATATTGGAGAGAGATATTAGGAGATAGAGAATAATATATATGTGTGTGTGTAGGATTTACCAGCTAATTATCGAATAATTAATTTTATTTTCCAATGTACTGTAAAACCAGTTCCTCAGATATTCGATAGATGGCACCACGAATCAGCGCCATGTGATAGCTCATGCAGAGCCACCAATTCCAGAACAAAACTGAGCGACCTTTCGTTCTCTCTCTTTTTTCCGCTTCTCTTTTCCTTCGCATTACCCGCATCGGAAGTAAATTCCGAATGCCAGAGAGCATTCCAGCGTCCTTCGCCGATATGGGTTAAATGAGGCAGCCATCTATTTTGCTCCGATGAATTGGTCAATTCATCATCTCCTATTGTAAATATTTCCCATCTCATCTTACCTGATAAACTTAAGTAAAACTACTGCAAGCGTCGTCATTGAATTTCTACGACAACACCATGAAATCCGGTAATGAAATAATCCCCCCCCCCATAGACAACCTTTGCATAAGAGCAAACCATCGTAAATTCGGGATGTACAATTTCATCACGCCACCATCTCTCTCTCTCTCTCTCTATATATATATATATATGTGTGTGTGTGTGTGAAATGAATTTACTTTAGCGTTTGTTCAACATGAATGAAACATTCAATACATGGCCGAAGTACTTTTATTTAGTTGTAGCAGACTTAAATCGGACTTCGGCCACAGGGGCCGAAGCGAAATTACCATAAAAATCTCAGATGATCATCAGAGAGAGGTGGCTGAGCAAGAGAGAGGAGCAGCTGTAAAAGAAGAGAGCGTTTTTCTTTTTAAATGAGGGAAAATCCACTTAAAACGTTGGAGAGCACATGGTCTGAATGGAGAGACTTGAAGGGAATTTAAATGCAGACTTAAAGTCTGTTAGGGATCATATCTACAGGTCTGGACTGTGGGAAGGAAGCTGACTCTGCAGATTTTAAGCGCGCGTGATTGAATAAATTAAAAAGAAAAAGGAATTGTATCGGGAAATAAGACTTAACATTATCTTTTAAAGGAGAAAATGGGCAAATTTAGGAAATTAAATTATTTAAGTTGGAAATTAATAGGAATTAAGTTAAATTATTACACACATACGCATATATATATCAGCGGGATTGATGAGTCCTCTATATAAGTTAAAGCAAGTGTAAAGTGCTATTCTCACAGTGCATATTGTGATAGGAACCAGTTTATAAATACGACGGCTTCTTTTATGAACTTTGTAATTTTTAATTTACGCTAATTCATTGTTTTCGTGTATTATGATTAAGATAACTGACCGTTTAATCATCAGGAACATCGCTAGTAGTAAATTATCCCTTTTTTTCTGAAGGCCTTTTTGGTCTTGGCAATGAATCTTATCTCGACTTAAATAGGGTTCAGGCACACCATGCATAAGAATGACACCCTGACAGTAGTTTGGCATATTCAGCATAATTGTCATCTGACTATGATCGTGTCGAACTTTCTGTGGACGTGGCTAACTTGGCTTAACACAGCCAGTACTAAGGTTATTAGTCTTATCCGCCATAGTGTAGAAACACATCCACTGATGTGGCGAGGAATCACAGACTGCGCCTATAGTCCTCGTATTGCATCTACGGGGGTCGTTAATACACAGTTTATAAATACATAATTCGAGAAACAACCCCCCATTCCGCACATAGTGCCCAACAGGTTTGGTGTAGGAGGCATCTCAGTCTATCTATGTCTAGCAGCCTCAGTAGCACAAGGACCCACATGATGGTGTACCTTGGTGCTCCAGGAACTGGAATGTATCCAGACTAGCCGGACTGATTCGTCAATATTTGAGATGTAATTGGACCATGCCACTATAGAGTAGACCGGCGAGTTAAAAATCACATTCTCCTTGGTTAGTTTTTTTCGATGGCCAACTCTGAATCACTCACCTCTATTTCTGTAGAACAAATAAAAACAGTTCTTTAAACTTGCACGAAACTAGGAAAATAAAATCGTCTGCTACGTTTATCTATATATATATGTTATATAAGCGAATTACCACTGACTGACTCATCACGAGATCTCAAAGACTATTCCACCGATTGACTTGAAATTTAGCATAATTACTCATTTTGCGATGTAGACGCTCACTAAGAACGGATTTTACGAAAGTCTTATCTAAAATGTAATTTTCATCCGTTAATCTACTCTTATCCGTCGGTTATGTAATTTTAGCGACTTTATCGCAAAAAATAAAATGACCGACGCCAAACGGAATATATTTTGTTATATGTATACTGTGTATTGTCACCAATTAAGTTTACTTGGTGATATTTGCGTGTGCGAAATGGAAAAATACCAAATAATTTAACATTGAAGCGCTGATGGAGGATGGGCAAGATTTTGGCGAAGGGGCTCTTTATGTAAGATTTCGTGCATTTCGAAAATAGGAAACGCACATATTTAGCGATAGAAATAAATGAATTTGGAATCCCACGGTTGGTGAAAGTGTAGTTTGGCTCCAAAATTTAGCGGGATTTTGAAAAATACTGAAACGGCGGCTTCTTTCGGAGTAGATATACGCAAGACAATCTTCGTTTACTGGAGGACCTCGCTACATGCATGAACGAACTGAAGAGGCTTTGACATACGTAAGATATTTTGGACGTCCCTACTTGCAAGGCTTTTTTTTTAGTATTGCAGTCACTTGCAATCCTAAATGGTCAGAAATCAAAATGTTTTGAGGCAAGGACAAAAATCTTATGATAGACACGATGCCATTGCGAGGGTATTTCATTTCAAAGGCAAGCACATGATGAATATTTCGACAAAACGTCGCATCTTTGGCAATACTAGATGTAACATGTATAGGGTGGAATTAATTTTATCCATATTATATATATATGGGGTGACTTTTAATTAATTTTTTTTTTATTTTTCTCATATATTTGAAAGTCGATGATAACCATTATTACAGAAAATAAATTTTTTTAAATTTTAAATTTAGATTATCATTAAAGTTTTAAAAATTGAAAATTTTCTTGATATCTTACGTATAGGTTCCAAAATATTATATTATCGTCTGTCCAGCGAAGCGGGCGGGTATCAGCTAGTAATATTTATAAGCGTTCGGTCAACATTTTAAAAAATCGTCTTCACTTTTATTTTTTAGTTTTATGGTGTTGCTATCATGTAAAAAAGTAACTTTCTGTTTTTATGGCAACACCACAATGCTTTTTGTACATTCATTTCGGACAGTTATCTAGTGCATCACGGATTCTTAAGTGTCCTACTTGTAATAAAAAATTTTGCATTTTCTCTTGAAAGCTATAATTAAACATGTATAAGTAATGTTAAAATACTTTGAGATATTAAAAAGAAAAAAAAGTTATCTATTTATTTCAAATTCCATGAAAACTAGATAATATAAATCATACAAATTTATCCATACAAGCAGATTCCACGTTAGCCTTTGTGTTACGAAATGTTCACAGTTATTTAAGGTGTGAAAGACTTACAAATAATTTTTATGCTGATTTGTTTTAAGTGACCTGTATAACCAATATATTACAACAAAAACTATTCCAAACAAGATTCGATTTTATTACAAGATTCCAAATGAATCGCATTCAAAAACAACAACAACTGAATCTCTGACTAGAAAATGCAGACAATTTTATATAAATTTTGAATGGCAGTAAGTTTGGCGCTTGGCGGTAGTTATTCGATGGCTTAGGTGAGAACAGAGCAGTTTTTCTTTTTTTAAAAAAACTTTTTTACATCAATATTTTTTAATTATTCCCTATTTGGTAATTTACCTAATATGGAATATTTATTTCTTTGTAAAACAGATAATATATAATAAGAATACATATTTGTAAATGCATAACTCTGCTTTATGGAATTGTTTATTTGAATTTTTATTCATTTCAAGAGATAATTATAACATTTTCACTTCAGTAAATTATTTCAAAACGGTTTTACTAAATTAAATTGCCTAGCATTGACAAATTGTAATTACATGCTAGACTCTAAGAATATTCAATTTTACTCAAGTATTCATAAGCAAAATCGTTATTAATTTCATATACGAGTATTTAACTTAAAAGTAAGAGGGAAATTACGAAAGTTTTTTTCTGAAAGAAACTGTGTGCTCATTATATTTTAATATAAAATTTTCTTCTTCTTCAAAGACTATTACTCTACATAGAAGCATAATCATTAAAATAAAGGAGAAAAAACTTTTCGTGATATTAATTGACAGGAACTTTTCTTCAAATTAAATAACAGAGACATTAAATGTACAGAGTGATTACAAAAAAACCTTTGACTTTTAAAATGATATTATAAAAATATTAATTGCATTGGATGTTCTGGGATATTAATAAAAAAAGTAGCCGATATTAATTTTTTTATTTCCATGCTTTCATTTTTCCATATGAATCTGCAGAAGAGTACGAACTCATTTTCTTGTTCAAAGTAACTGGAAAAAAAATTATTTACTTTCAGCGCCACATAGAGTTTTACTAGACAAAAAGTATTATATCAGCTATTTGTAATTAAAATTAAACCAACAGATAACTTATTAAATTAAATGCATTTAAGCTAAATGTAATTAAAACTGAAGCAAACGGTAAAAAATTGAAAAGTGATCTGGTACGCCAAAAGTGATCCATTTAAACAATAGCCCTTTAGGTGGCTAATAGGTTAAAGAAATAGGAACTAACAGGCTAAATATATCAACGAAAGAGATGCAGAAGGAGAAATCTTAAAAAACCCTCCAAATAAGACAAAGATACTCGTATGAGTAAAAAAGAGGGGAGTAAGGGAACGAAACGTCGTTATCCTTAGAAGAAAGCGACAACGAAGTAGAAGGTTAAGAGGAGATATAGATAAAAAAGCTAGTAGGAGTTACTTTATAAAGGGTCCTAAATGTTTATGACAAAGAGTTTAAAAACGAGGTCAATATTATAAGACCGGATCTCTGCCTACTCCAAGTTTAGAGTCGCGGCAAAGTAATGAGAATAGAATACAAAGAAAACAAAAAGAGCTGGGGAAAACTCGTGTTCTGAATGTCTGAGGCAAGAGGGAGAAGAGATGAAGAGGAGAAGAGACAAGTCCCTTCATGGCAAAGTACGGATGGTGACTTTTGTCACTAAACAGAGTAAATAAAAATTCCGCAAAGTGGAATTTAACAGAGGTTGTCACACATACACACACGCATACACACATACATACTCGGACGCACATACGCACACACACATACAGAGAGAGCAACCTTTGAAAACTTAGGGCTAGGAAAGGGTCGATCCTTTTAATCCTTTTTATTTACCTTTTTTTGGATATGTATGTTTCGATTATGCAGATACGAATCCCCTAGGAGAGTGAAATGTTTCAGTTTTTATTTTTCCATAATTAATTTTTATGTATAAGATTATTTTCAAGATTTCGAGGTCAGTGAGATGATTCTGTATATTCAACCATTTTTATTGATTAAATTTTAAGACTTATAGCGAATTTTTCTGGTATGAGTAAGTGATTCACATAATCATTAAAAACAATGCCCTAAGAATGTAAACAAAAAAAATTATATCGATGTTGGAATTTATATTATTTCTATATTTATATTAACACTGTAACTTGCGACTTATAAACACTAATTCCCGACTGCAGAGATTAACTGGGCACAACTGTAACTTGAAGAAAAGGGTTTATTTCAACGTCACATTTCTGGAAATGGCAACAAATAAGAGGAAAGTGTTTTGTGTCAGAAATATGCGTGTTTTAGAATATTGGGGAGGGGGTGTGTGCAAAATCTTTATCACTTATTTCAATATTCAAAAGAAATATAGATCCCATACAGGCCATCAGAACATTTTGCTCTGATTTCATATATTCAATTATAATGTTTGTGTAAAAAAAAAAAAAAAAAGAAGAAAACGAGGGCTGGTATACAAGTGCTTCACATGATGCAATGGATAGAGTTTCAGGATACCTTACATTTAGCCCATAGAAATTCAACACGTTTTGTTGGTCGTGATCTGGGTATTTCTCAACTAATTTTTTAGAATATTTTACTCCGGTGATTTCATCCGAAACGGCACCGAAAACAATGAAATCCTTAACAAAAACATCATTCAGAGTCTCAAAGGAGGACAAGATTTCATACATGTATGTCGTGTACCGAAAGAAATACATAAGAACTTTTTTAACTCTTCGAAAATAAAATTGAAAGGCTTCTCTTTTTTATGGGGTATTATGCATTCTTATGTTTATAACACTTTTCTTTAAATAACAGTAAACTTATTCCCGATAATTATTTTGTAATCATCCTATATTTTAATTTGAAAGAATTTAACAGAATAGGATAAAAAGAAGCTGTTAAGAATTCGAAACAGTTTTATGAAAAATGAAACATTTCCTCTACAAAATTACGGAATATTCCATACATGAAGCATGATTCGAAATTAAATTTAATGAACTTGCTCAGACATGAAACTTCTTTGAATTCCCAAAGGAGTTGTAGGGAATTAAATACTCTAAAAAGTGAAACGTATCACCTAGAAATCTAATAGCTGTCTCGGAATGGTATTTCTCTGTTAAATGAGAACGGAACTTTCTTAAAAAGAAATAACTCGATCTTCTGATACATAAGTAAGTCTCTTTCTATTTTTTATTATTAAGGGAACAGTTGAAGGCTTTTAAAGAAATTCAATTTCTTCCTAAGTTAATGGAAAAAGCTTTTGAAGTAACTTTCTAAAAGGCACATCGGGCAAAACAGCTGACAAGGCGTGTAGCATTCATTATTATTTTTTCATTTTTTATTATTATTCACATATTTTTTTTTTTTTTTTTTTTGATGTTTCCTGCCAATTCTGCTTATTTGCGAAAAGGTAATTTTTCAGATTGGAATACATGTAAGAAATAATGCATTTTTAACATAGTACAATTTACAAATAAATAGGCTTCATTTAAAAGAATGGTTTCTCTTCGAAAATTTGATAAATCTCATTTGATAAAACTTCATAAGGATATATTTTATTTATAATGTTTATTTTAGATTGATTGGCATCATTTTATAGCTTGGAAAAGATCCCCGGGCAATAATTAATAAAATTTCTGAACAAAATCAATTGAAGACAACGACTTTTCGAAAAACACATTTCATTCATTAACTTTCTTCGATTTCATTAACTGTTTTTGATCTCCAGTTGTGACGTTGGGCTATTGCGGTTTTCTCTTCACAAACCCTGGGGACTTTTAATTAATATTGTTTGATTTCTTCCGAACAACCTTTACCCAACCAAAAATGAAACGTGAATATTTAAACCACAAGCAGGTAGAAATGAAGTGAAGCAAGGGAGATGGGAAATATATAAACTCAGCTTGAGAGTCACGATAGATGTCGAGTGGTTCTAGCTTTTGGCAATTGTTCCAGAGTCGAAGACGGGTCCGAGAATTGTTACAAGTTATCAGCTGCATAGTGAAAGTTAGAAGTCAAGACAGCCTCAACTTTAAGTTAGTGGTAAGACCCTGTTAGTTTGTTATTGGTAGACCAAGTTAATATATTTAGGGTGTTAGCCAAGGGAGAGTTTGTAATATTTGTCGTTGTACTAGTAATTTATCAATAAACTTAGTGTTGAAATCTGTGGGACGTCTTATTGTACGATTTATTGACTTTTAGCGTTAGTACTTTGAGTTTAGCTGTGACACAAGAGGCGAACAGGAATAGTCAGATGTCACATCAATGAGTATACTTAAGGCTCTCATCTACCGGCCATTTTGACTTAGTGAACGTAATATTAATCTTATGGAGTTCTTACTACCGTTCTCAAATCTTTATTATTTTATCTATTTGAATGCAAAAAGATAAAACAGAAAGAGCAAAAATAAGGAAGGTTTCCGCGGAATCACATCCCCCTCCCCCCGGATTTTGAAAATGCTTTAGAATATTTATGCAATAATGAGGTGCGGAAGTGTAACGAGCTGATTACTAGCTTAGCTATTCCATTAAGTTAACAGTGGCTCGTAATTAAAAAAAAATCCATCTAAGTGACACGAGTTCAAATCTATTTTAAAAATTCAATCTCGGCTTAAAGTTTTCTAGATTTTGTATTATGGTGTCGCGAACACGGCAACAAAGAGCAGATGATTTTGCCTAAGGCGAAATAAACAAGCGGAGTTGGGAACAAGGCTATGAGTGGAATATCAGATCTTCCCCGGAAGACCGCAGATTGATTCGTTGATTGGTTTTATCAACGTTGCAACAGAAGCAACACGAGGGCTTCTAGTGCCAGACTTCGTAATTCTGAACCTCGGTCAAGTGACGAAGACGACGCCTCTCGTAACTTTCACACCATGCCAACCGGAGGACTTTGAACCTCGACAGATTTGACTTGAATCAGCTCCAGCTACATAGAGCGTCTTTAGTGGCATCAAGACCCAAAAGAAAAGTTAGGAACAAGACTATGAATGGAATAACAGAAGTTTCACGGAAGATCGTAGATTGATTCATTCATTGCGTCACAATCGAAGCAACACGAGGGCTATTGGCGACGGACCTCGTGATTTTGAACCTCAATCAAGTGACGAGGACGACACCTTCCCTAACTTCCACCATCATGCCAGCGGGAGGACTTTGAGCCTCGACAGATTTGACTTAAATAAGCTTCACCTACGCGATGATTTTTAGTGGCATCAAGCCCCGAACCTACGACTCGACGAAAATCGCCAACCGCGAGTCCACGACCTTGGCCACTAGACAACCACGACGTTGGAAAATTCCAGAGTCGAGTAATGATGATATTATCTCTAGCCCTACTGTTTCGTTTTCTATTACATTATAATTTGTTTGGATTTAATTTTTAATGAAAAAAAAATTATTTTTATCTTTTTAAATATTATTAAATTAATTGTATTCCTTACCTATAAGTATTGACCGAGAAAGTTATTTTTCTATAAAATTTCTAGGAATTGCAGAATTTCACTAAAAAAAAGGGAATGTTTTTTTTTTTAAATTACCAACTCAAAACCTCCCGGGTCTTTGTTTTCTCCTTTTAACGATAGAAAATATAATTAAATCCATAAACAGGCCTTTCCTCATGTTTGGGGGCATTGTTTACCAATTCCTCTCTTGCCCATTAAGGGGAGACTTATCGGGAGCTAAAAATAATTAAGAAAGTCTTTCGGGATTACATTTAATGGACACAAGGCAATTTCGGCCAGATTAAGAGGTAAGTATTCTTCAGAATCACTTCTAAATCTCCAGCGATTACCGAAGGAGCACAAATGAAAAGAGAAGAAGATTAATGTTATTTCCGAAAAAGGTAAATATCGCTCTTTTTAATGGCGATTATACAACCCAATTAGATACTATGGCATGTCGTAACGCCCTCTGATTGGTATCTTCGCTTGCCACTACTAATCTTAATGAGAAAGAGTATCAAGTGATGTAAAGAAGAAAAAGTCCACAAATGATACTAATAAATTCATGTCGTCGAGTGATTCTTTCACTGCGACCACCATAAATTTGAGCTGGCAGTTGTGAATAAGCGAACCGGTTGAGTATGAACGAACAGGTGTGAAAAGTGAAGTCAAGTCCTTCTGAATCACATATAGCAGTCTTAACCGGGAATGGAGACATGCCATGCTTCCTGAAATCCGCGGTAGAAATGACGATGTATAAGAAAACTCGCGCTGTAGGCTTCCCATTACAGCGCCTCCTAGCATTCACCGCTTGCTCTCCACTCCTTGCCCTTTCGACTTGACATTCAGTATTTCATACTTGTTTACTTAAGTTTCTGTGACGTCATGGCTCGCATATATATATATATATAGCTTGAAATGTTATACTCTGTACTTGATTGACGTCACTACTATTGTTGGAGCGGAAATTGATGCGCTGTCCGCCCAGAGAGTTTCGCAGACGAGACGTTGTCCTTGACGAGAACCGAGGTCTATAAGATGATAACTGTATGAGTGTGATATTGACTTGATAATAAACGATTTTGTAAATGTGAAATGGATGCCTCGAAATATTTGCCACTGCGCCACATTTGTTAACAGATTTGCAAACGGAAACAAACCCATGTAGAAATGTTATCACCTTGGTACACCACACGTGTAGTGATACGTTCACTCCCTTCATTCCAGAAAGCGGCAGATACTTCTGAATGCTGGCTTCATTGTTAACGAACGATCACGGAAGGAAATCTCAATTTCTTAATATTAACCCAATTCTTAATATTTAATCATGGAAATCGAAGTGCTCATCTGCAATTGACGTCAATAAATGTTTGTTTCACTGCTAAACGTCACGCATCACCTGCATGTGGGGAATGAGAAAAACGTGACCTCATTTTTGTATTTAGATATAGTAAATCATAAATTACCTGCTTCCAAAGCGTCGGTGGTATAACGGTTAGCATAGCTGCCTTCCAAGCAGTTGACCCGGGTTCGACTCCCGGCCGACGCAGTTTCATTTTTAAAAAAAATTGAAAAAAGGTACATATATATCAAAACTCTGAATCAAATTAATATTGGAATCTATTCCCGTTCATAATGCACTTTTCAAAAATTTGCTCACATGATTTAAAAATAAAATTGTTTTCACGAAATCCAATTTTTCTATCTGAACGACAATGCTTGTCCACAAAAAAAAAAAAAAGAAGAAAAAAATCAGAATCTACAAAAAGTGACATTCAAAAAGAACGCTAAAAAAGTTGTTTTTGTGAAGGATTACGAAAAATATGCTACAAGATAACATGAAGAAGTACAGAAAACCAGGAAAATGCAATGCCTCCTGAAATCCACAGTAGAAATGAGGATGTGTAAGAAAACTCGCGTTTTATGCTGTCCATTATAGCGCCGTTCAGCGGTTCACCATTTGCTCTCCACCTACGCACATTGTATGGTGAGGCCACGTTAGCCTCGTGGTCATGGCTTCGGATTCATGGCCGGTGGTTTTCGTTCAGTCGCGGCTTCGATCCTTGGCCGCCAAAGACCCGCCGTGTAGCCGGGACTGATGCACGTTAAATCTGTCGGGTCCCAAAGTCCTCCCGTTTGCGTGGTGTTGAAGTTAGGAGAGGGGAGTGCCAGCTCAGGTGTCGTCCTTATCACTTGACCGAGCTTCAAAATTGCGAGATACGTCGTTAATAGCCCTAGTGTTGCTTCTAGTGCGACGTTAATAAAAACTAAACTAAACATTGCGCGGTGAAAATTGTTTCTTTAGAAATTTTCTATCACTCCTTAAATTTTTGCTCATGAGTTTCGAAATACCCTGTATGCTACGCTGGAAAAAACTGTGGAGAAAAAAAGTCAAACATATTTTTGAAGAAAATTTAATACAAGAGAAACATAGGTGTTTTAAGCACCCTGTTTCAGATCCAATACAAAATACAAAAATTCAAAACCATCACTCTGATTTTAGAGATATCTTCAAGTTGTAAGTGAGAAAAGATCCTCCCTCGAGAGATGAAAAACTTTCGCAACACGTTTTGATAAAGAAAGCAAGAAGCAATCTAATCGATCGGAAAAACTGAGCAAGATACCGAATCATTGGATTTTTATTCGTCCCTCGACTATTGAACAAACACGCTATCCCTTTTTCTGTATAAAAATCACGTCTTTCTTTTACAACAAGCCCACCGGATATTATTTTCTCAGAGGACTGCATCTCAATCATTTGTTTCGCGATGATGTCAAAGTGGTTCGCAGCGACCAAAGTAGCCTTTTAGAGAATAAATATAAGTAAAAAAAAAACATTTTTAAATCAAGTTACTATATAAAGATGGACTAAACTGGAAAAAAATAATTTTTAAATGTAAAATAATACATCATTTATAAAAACTTGAGGAAAAAATCTACAAGCCACTACAATTGTCTTTACTATAGAGTGGATAAATTTTCTCGGAGTCGATAATTAGTGGATGTTATCAGCCACTCGAGGGACTGTTGTTTTAGTTGGATCATTTTTGGAGTACCCTATCACTTTTCAATTTTTTATCGTTTACTTCAATTTTAATTACATATTGCTTAAATATATTCGAGTAAATAATTTATCGTTTGCTTTAAGTTTAATTACATGTAGCTGATATAATATTCAATTTGATAATTTATCGCTTGCTTTAGTTTGAATTACATTTAGCTTAAATATATTCAATGTAATATAATTTATCGTTTGCTCTAATTTTAATATCGGAAAAGTTTACTATTGCTCATTTTTCGATATTTCATCGTTTACTTTAAATCTTATATTTAATCGAGAAATTTTATATATAAAAAAAAAATAGCGCATCTTGGGTGACTAAATTTTTGCAAAACTTGGTATAGAACTTTTTAAAGTATTTCTTTTTGTATTAAAATTCAAAAGAAAGAAGATTTGAGAAAAATATCTTGAATATTTTGAAACAAAAATGGCGGCCACAAAATCGTATGAAATATTCGAAAAATTTTACACTTTTTGCAGTCATTTTTGGGATTCTTGATTACTTATAAATTAAGGTAAAACATGAATCGATTGATTTAAAAAACACTTAAATTTTATGTTGTATTTCAATCCAATAAGAATTTTAAAAAAGTTTTATAATTATGATACATTTTTGAAAAAACTCTCTTTTTTGGCGAAAGCTGGCGTAAACGATAAATTTTACATTATAATTAGATGGTAGAAACATGCTTTTAAAAATTAAAACTTGTGACTGAAAACAATTACTAGAAGAAGTAATCAGTCTGCCTTTTGCTTTGAGGGGGGGGGGATGTTCGAAATTATAAAGTAGTAATGATTAACGAGAAATCAATTTTATGAAATTTTTTTAAGTCTAGCTGCTAAATTAAGCATTTCCGACGTAGAAAAAAATTCTCTTTTATAGATACGATGAATTGACTTTCAATTTATTACTGAGTAAGAATTGGAAGGTTCTATACCAAAGTTTTGCATATTTTAATTTACAGCCTTCGCAATCAGTATTCACAAAACATGGAGGGGGGGATTATTCTTTTTGCGACGAAATAAGATTTTTTTCAGTTTTCTCTTTTGAAGAGATTTCGAACTTTTTAAATACAGGGAGAGGAGAAATTTATAAATGAAAGCAAAGGATTAGTTTCAAAATTTAAAAAAAAAATACGACAAACAACAAAAAATATTCGTTCATTATTTGAAACAGGATCGTTTAACTGTTTTGATGTTGTTGTTTTTTTCTTTTCTTTGATTATCATGATATATTCTTTATTAGAATCCATGGCTAGTTTTGAAAATAAACATTTCTTTACTATGTTTTTGAATTTTTATATCTCACATTATTTTCCCACAGCACTTGGTATTTTATTGTTTAAAAATAATAAACGATTAGAATGTTGTATCATAGATCTGAATAAATGAACTTAATATCTACATCTTCGAGAAGAAAAGTTACCATTTTTTCACACACAAAAATGTAGAGAATCTTTTATAAAAGTAATTATTTACACACACACAACATTAGATAGTATTCATGTATTTGTTTTTAATTAAAACGTTTTTCTGAATTTCACTTGGTGTGTGTGTGTGTGTGTGTCATCAAATTTTCGATCGTTAATTTAACCAACTTCCCATCAAGCTAGAACTCTGAAACCTTGGGAATCATTCTCACTCGCCTAACAATGCGATATTTAGACATTTGCGACAAGTTTTAGCTAGTATTTTCTTCAATAATGCAGTTTATCCCAACCACTTGGCGTGATTTCAAAAATTGGCACCAAACTTGGCGATTTTTTGTTTGGCTGAACGTTAAGTCCGTAAAACGGACCAGGGTAGCCACATTTGGCAAAATACTGCCAAATAATTCTTGTCGCCAAGAGTGATTGGGTTAAACTGCATTCCAACCATTTAATTTACCGGATGAATTAATTAATTTTAGTTACTTTTAACGTTTTTATGTATTTCACTTGGTGTGTGTTTCTGTGTGTGTGTGTGTATCAGTGTGTCATCAAATTTTCTATCGTTAAATTAACCAACTTCCCATCAAGCTAGAGCTCTGAAATTTCGGGAACCGTTCTTACTCTCCTAACAATGCAGTATTTAGATATTTGCGACCAGTTTTAACTAATATTTCAATAATTTTTCTTAATAAACTTTGCCACTATATAAAAACGTTGTTTTTAAAAACGTTGGTTTTTATCTCGAATTATTTACGCTGAACTTTCATTTATGATGATTTATTTATTAGCGAGCAAGACCAATTCAATTTAGAGGCAGAGAACTTGTGGCCGATGTTGTTTCTGTCGTGTCATCGGTTCGAGCCTGATGTCACTGAAGACCCACCGTGTAGTGGGACTCATACACGTTAAATCTGCCTCGGATTTAAGTCTTCTCCTTTGGCACGGTGTGGATTTTTGGAGAAGGAGGTGCCAGCTCAGGTGTCATCTCGTCACTTGATTGATTTTCAGAATTAGAAGATCCGTAGCCAATAGCCCTTATGATGCTTCTAATACAACGGTAATCAATCAATCAATAAGAAATGAACATAGGCTGTCCGGAAGATGTAGAATCTAAACAGAATAAAACTGTGGTTTGGTTTGCTTTTTTACGTCACTTCAGAAACAACACGAGAGCTATTGGCGAAGAACCTCTTCATTTTGACTTCAGTCAAGGGACGAGGACGAAACCTGAGCTAACATCCCCCTTCTAACTTCCCCACCTTCCCCACGGAGGATTTTAAGCCTCAACAGATTAAATGTGTATCAGTTCCGGCTACACGGCGGGTCTTTAGTGGGATTGGAACTTGAACCCAGGACTGAACGAAAATCGCAGGGCGCGAATCGCGACCATGATCACTACGCTACTGCAGAAAATGAAACAATGTAAAAATCAACTGGTAAAAACAACTGAAAGTCTTAAGATTTTAACGCAGTTTTTTATTAATTACTTGAATTGATTCTCGCAGTAAATTCTTAAAGGTTCTATTGGTAACAGGAAGCGTAATTTTGAGTCGCATGTTGTCGATACCTGAACTGATACCACACTCTCTTAGTTTCCACATCACTGCATTTTTGAAGGAGAGTTTAATGTATATATTCTCATCCCCATTAACTCGCGGCAATCAGGGTTCATGGAAACTAAACCGCGATTTAAGGAAATCGCGAGTTACCAAATTAATACAAATTGAACTATAATGTAAAATCCAAAATCGTTTTCTGTGTTACTTTTACACTCTTTGGACATAATTTTTAATTTTACAGAAATCACTTCTGCAAGGAAAAAAATCATAAATATTAAAATAGGTTGGTTGAACGAACCAATTTTAAATCAAAAAAATTATTTTAATAATTTAAGAAAATGGTTGAATGAACACCTAATCTCACTGACCACGATATCTTGATAGTAATCTTTCACAAAAGAATTTGAAACTGGAGCATTTTGTTTTTCTGGAAATGGTGATTTATATACAATCCTAACTTTCCTAATAGACCTTGTTTTAGTTCCATTTTCAAAAAATCCCTTTCAAAGACAACTTTCTGTTCATCTCCTCTTAGTTTGAATAGTGTATTCTCTCTTATGACGAAAGTCATAGTCTGTACTTTACGATAAGTGGATTTGCGGTCCTTCGTCACCTCTCCCTCTTGCTTCAGACATTCAGAGCGCGAACTTCCCTTGCTTTTTCTGTTTTCTATGCATCTTATTTTTGTTACTTTTCCACTTTATTACTTGAAATCGGATCTGATCTCACGGCCGTCGTCTAATTAACCTCTTTGATTACTCACCTTTTATTGTAGGATGACGTATACAAAACTATTATCAAAAATAATTTTGCTTTTCGGAATGCCATACTTAAAGATATCTTCAAGGAACCAGAAAGTGGATCATTTTTAGTGTAAAGAAACGATACGGTTTGAATCTACTTTTTTAACACCAAAATAAATCTTTTGAAATGTTTTCAATCTTAGGAAACTAAGTAAATACTGAATGATCAATATTTTGAGTCGGAAAACTTTTCAATGCGTGGGTTTTGTAAGGTTTATTTTTGTATCATTCGGGAATGATGAAAATGTTTCTGTAAAAATCAAATTGGTACAAAATATACCACATATATGACGTCTGATATTTTTCTCGTGAGTATTTTTATTCCCGTTCCTGATCATAAGGTCTTATTTCTTATTTTCCTTATATTCTGAAAAGATTCCACGCATCTATCGAATAAGTTTGCTAAGCCAGCCATTTTCAACTGTCACTCAATTTCATGTTTTAGTTTCATCTCACGAGAACGTCTTCCGAAATGCACTGTCAAACAATTTTTAAATGACAGTTTTTTCAGTTTTATATGTATTCCTTATTCTCTCACTTCTGGTGGAAGCATGATTTTTTTTCTTAATCATCGTTGCACAAGTTCCTTTTACATACACACACACCTGTATGGATGTAAATATATATATGTGTGTGTGTACGTGCGTATACGTGTATAAACATATAAACCAGAAGAGTAGGAAAATAAACAAGATATCAAGAAATTGGAAAATCTTTTTAAAAATTTAATAATATTTTTAATTTTTTTTAAATGCAGACACGGAGAATAATATATAAATATTATATCCGACTTTAGAAGTTAAACTGGGTTATTCTAGAATTATAGACCTGATTATTGCCATCTACTACAATAAAAAGGCAGTACTTTTTTGATATTATGAGGTCTTTTGGCATGACTGATATATTTCTGGCATTATACATGTATGTATGTGTGTATGTGTGAAAAAGAAGAAATTAAGTAAAATACATATGTAAACAGAGATATATGTACAATATATATCTCATGAAAATAGAAAAAGAAAATCAAAATAATAAAACAACATATTAACAAAGTTAACAAAAACTTACAGGAGACGCAGTTCATAGCAAGAAAATTGACTTAAAGCTCCCATTTAAATGAAAACATATCTATACCAGAAGAAAAGAGCAATACCTTCTATCAGATAGAATAAAAACAAATGTAAGAAAACTGTAAAATTAAATTTAAAACGAAAATATTAAGCGCGAAATAAGTAAAATAGTTGAGAGAATTTTAACAAATTGTTTTAATAAATTAATAGTTATTATGTCTTAATAAAAGTTGTTTAGAGTTAAACAGAGTATTAAATTTGTTACATTTTAATGCTAATATGAATGTGTGTATGTGTGAGTGAATCGAAATATTTTTTTAAATGATAGATAATAAAAATTTTAGTAATACTATTAAATAAATATATATTTTGTTTTAAGATTCATTAAGTACCCTTATGAGCGAGTTCATTAAGACTGAATATACTTAGAAACACAAATTGTCATTTTTAAGTAGTTGTAGAGTTATGACTAAAATACAAGATAAGTACATAAATTTGTAAATTTAAAAAAATTGTCTGCAAACATATTCTTGGAATATTACTAACAGTACTTATTTGTTCATTTAAACAACATTTAGCTGTACGAACATTTTGGAAAAATATTTCTTAACAGACAATTTATGACTTAAAACTGAAAATGAATAAATTATCTCAACTACATTCTCAGGTTTTAGAGTACACCAATATATCATAGCATAAGTAAAGAACATTAGTTTGGAGATTTTTGCAAAATGGGCTTAATTAACTAACATTTAGCAACATAACAAAGGAATGAAGTAGAAAAGCTGCATTTGACGAAAATATCGTACTTTTCTTCATAATATGTGCAGTCAATCATGTAATTCAATTGGCATCTGACGTTAAAAAATAAGCCATTGAAAGCTTTCTTTAAATCATCTAAATTTTGGTTTCAGGTGTAGTTACCAGAAATTTTTTTAAGAAAATCTAATAAATTTCTCTGAATAAAAAAACACATGCAGTGTACAGTTCTATCAGACATTATATAATATATTTAGTGAAATAGTACATCTTAGCTATTTACAAATATCATACTACATATCAGTCTTACATTTAGAATTCACTATATTGTTTACAAAAATTTCAGTCTCTTGTACAAGTACCTGTGAAAATTGTCCGACAAGAAGGACAACAACAAATGACACTTTATTCACAAGTATTTGGGACAAGACGAACCCAGGTAATAAAATTTTGACATATTAACATGACAGTCAAGATACCACACTCTTACAGAATAGAGATTTAACAGAAACAAAGCAAGCACTTGCAAAGACCAGCAACCAGATACAAAGCAGCACTTGTAATAACAGATTCTACACTTTCAATAACGTTAAGCACACCAGCTTACTAGTTTGCATTATGGACATATCTCCAAAGTATTACTTTGCAGTTGAAAAGACGGACTGTTTCATGTAAGATATCGGCTTATTTATAGGTGTTTTAATTAGATGTGGCATTACAGGTCAAGTTCCGGAAAAATCGATAACTTTTCTTATAGTTAAGATTGCGATAAGATTACAACAGTTTCAAGAACCTTCGTTTTGTTGCCAAAGTAGTCAAAATGGTCTCCAAATCCGTTGCCAAAATTGGGGGTCATTGCTTGAGTATTCAATGTAATATCAGTAAATACATTTCATCTTTTGTAAGAGTAACGTTGTCGGGAAGCGTCATCGCAAATTTGTAACAATATAAAATTTATAACATATATTGTATTTTGGAAACAGGAAGCATTGTTTTCTTCTCCAAAAGTATTTATATTGTTAAGAATATGAGTTGATACTTCCCTGCAACTCTTCTCTCATTAAGGAAAATTTCGATTTGCATAGATGTCACCAGTAAACAAAAGATAGCTTAAGAAATGACCCCCTTTACTTTGGCGATGGATTTGGCGACGATTCATCAAGGAGAGAACCTTGGTGAAGTTGGCAACAAATGGAAAGTACTCGAAAACGCTGGAACCTAAGAGAAATATCTAACGGGATGAAAGTCATGGACTTCAAGTGAATTTTCTTATGTGACGTCAAGCCTGGCCGAGAAAGGAAAAATACGCCAAGAGCTACAGTAGGAGAATCATTCTGAGGATTAATCAGTCTGCGGAGTCTGATTTGTAGACCGATCGGGGAATCGTGTCCGAGTGAATCTGCTGGAGACTCGGCCTGAATCTTGTGGAACTGTTACGGAGAGTCTGACTTTGGAGACTGTAGAGGAGATCTATCGGGGGATCGACTGAACGCTGTCAACACTTGAAAGGGAGCGTGCCGGGTGAATTTGAGAAGAAGGAACGTGTATCTACTGGGAATCGTCGGAGTCTGCCCTGGAAGTGCAGAATATTACTACAGAGGCTGTTCACAGTGAAAAGTAATAATCTAGTTAGCTGAATGGTGCTGAAATAACTATGACTGTGCTTAATGTGTGTTTTGTTCCTGTATCTTTGTCATTGAATTGTGAGAGTGTTATGAATGTTATTTACCAAATTGTGCTACTTGTGTGTTTTCTTGAAGATTTACGAATAAATCGCCATTTGTCGATATCCTCCAAGTTGGACAGGATTTTCACTCCCCACGTCCTCAGAGAGAAAGAAAATTTTCCGTAACAATATACGACATACATATCTTGGAAACAGGAATCATTTTTTCTTCTCCAAACGTATCTATATTTATGCATAAGATTTACGAAGCGTTCGTATTTTAAAGATAAACTTTCTACTTTTTTTTTCTTTATTTCTTGTTACTTAATTGATGTTTTTAACGTTCAGACAAATAAAAGGACAAAGTTATAAACAGTAATTTTTTTTATTTGAATATACTTTTTTCCTTTACACATATATTTCTTTTTTAAATAACTTCGTTGAGCAGCGTTGTCTAATTTTGTGTGTATTTCATATCGGTTACAGCGCTACAACCAGTAAGGGCGCTCTCTCTTACTGGAGTGTTTTGTAAGAAAAAAAACAAACACATCTTTACATCGTGGTGATTATAAATCGCCCTCTACAGGAAAGCGCCATTAAAAAGTAATAGCTACTTGAAATGAAACTTGCTAAAATGAAATTAAAACATCCTAATGATTCCAATAATTGCACATAAAGTATATATATTCTGTTACTATATGCATTTTCTTTCGCAGAAAGTTTACTTTACGAAACCGAATTACGAAAAGATATCACAAAACGAAAGCGGATATATCTATCGTTTTGAACATTTGTTAGTGTTTGTCTAACAAAGATCGAGATAGTATTTCAAAAAAATATATTTTGATGAGCATTATATTGCTATGTTCAACTTAATTCCTGTTGAGTGTCTTAAAATATTATAATCTAAGTTATACTATGTGAATGAATTTTATTGAAATTGTAATAAGTTTCAACTTTTCTCCGCTCAAACTGGGCATTTAAATTCAAAAATATCATCATTGTTTATTCAGAATGTTGATCAAAAGCATTTTGAAACAAAAGAAGTCAGATATAAAATGAAAAGTATTGTTGTGTCAAAAATTTTATTAACTAAATAATATATTGTATTATCCGGCTGAAAATTCAACAGTCGAAAAGTAAAAAGAAATGCACATTACCGTGAAAAATTTCTGGATGGACTGCTTAAGTATATAATCGAATAAATCTTTATTTTGAGAAGAATTCTTTCCAAAACCGTTTTAGAAATTTTCAAGGGTTTCTTAATAAATCACATTTCTAGAAAAATGAACAATTTTATTACTTCATTCCAAAGTTTTTCACATTGATTCGATTATTCTTATCATTCGAAAAGGTTGATTCAAATTTAGAATTTCACTCAAGTTACAATGAAAATTATAATGGAGAAAAAAAAAAATATTGGAATTAAATTTAACGTAAATCGTCTAAAATCTTCTCATGTTCTAGAGAGACGGAAAATCAAAAAAGAAAAAAACTTTTGCTTTTGCTAGAGGAGAACTAAAAAGTTTGAAACAATAAGCCTTAGCGGGCGATTTCGGAAAAAAAAAAAAAAGCCGTGGGGTTTGGATGCGGGGGGGGGGGGGGGAACGGAGTTAAAACAACTTATTTCGAAAACCGAACAAAATTTCAATCTCACAAATATCCTCAGGGCATGATGTCGTAAATATACGACTCAAAAAAGATAAGGAAATACGATTGAGAATTCGAAACCGACGAATCCGCAGTTGATTTCGGTATAGCGTTCAATATCTTAGTAGTAAAGTTAAGGGTTTTAGAATAAGTACCCTGAAAATGGTAAGATTCAAATCTGCCATTTCAAACTCGCTCTATTGCCAAATGGGAATTAAGAGTATAGCAGAAGTTAGGGAGATAAACTTTTTCTTTTTTTTAAGATTTTGGACGCTGAATAGTTGACGAACAAAAGGCGTGGAATTACACCAAGGAGATGCGAAATGAAGTAAATGGTCCCTCGTGGAATCTCGTATTTCGAATACTTCACTTCTGGGTAATGTGGTGGAATTAAATCACTTTCGCAGCAGTTGGAAGAGAAATGGTGCTTTGAAATGAGCCTATTAGAACTCTTTTGCTGGTCAGGTTATTTGCTTCCGTTACGATATGGAACAAGAATGATTGTCGAAGCTGATGCTTTTAAATTACCTGCCCATCCAGTTGATTACTATAACAGATCTTCTAATTAGTTTAGCATAATTTTTGAAAGTATGTAATGAAATGCGCTTTTATTAGAACCACATTGTCAACATATTTTATCACTTAAATCTTATACTTTCTTTTAAGATTATTGTTTAGAAAATATGAGTAAAAAAATAATGCTTCATTGCTAGAAAATGTCACAACTTTTTTATAAAATAATATATAAACGAAACAATTTTTTTCAAAGAAACATGCAAGTACACACTTTAAATGTTTAAATAATTGATTTGTAATGTATTTTAACAAAAAAGCAATTCTTAAGAAAAGACATGATTAATTTCACAATATGTTAAATTTTGTTGATAATTATAATAAATTTGATTATACTTGTATGATATCTTTACATAATTACGATAAATTTTGCTGCAATGTTATGATACACTTATATGCTCTCATAAATTAACTGTTTACAACGATAAATTCTATTATAATTTTAGAAAATAATTTAATCCTTTCGTGATAATACTGTATGTTTCTCCTAAAAATATAATTATTATCGATAAAAATTTAAAATAATTTTAAAGTTTGAAATTATAATTAATCACAACATAATTTAAAGTTAATTTTATTTTTCAATATGTCTTTCAAAATTTAACTCATTTTAAATATGTAATACAAAAGCTTGTTTAGGTAATAAATGTAAGTAAATGTTAGAGTTATATATGTGTATATAATGCCTTTTTTTTAAAATTTACAATTTAATTAAATTAAACAAATCGAAGCCAAGTTCAAGTTGAACTATTTATTTTATTGTAGCGGAGAGAGAGCGAACATTTCCACACGGCGGGAGAAACAAATCTGCCGTTTGATAAACAATACAAAAAATGAGAGGAGCATGAGAGAATTTTCTCTTGTTTGGTGTTTTATATCAGGGATTTTTATACTAGATCACGTGGATTTGAAGGGATTTCAGTTACAGACAGAAAGTCTAGTAGGGATAATCCCTTCAGGTATGAAGCCGTGAGAATTGCATTATCAGTGAATTTTTAAGAACGCGTGATTGCATGAATTAAATTTTAAAAAAATGGCATCAGGGTTAAATCGAAGTTTGAGATGGCCTGGCGCGCTTTAACTTTTTTTTGGCGATAAATCGCCAACACTCCTGACAGTTAATAAGAATGAACGCTTCACTTTTAAATGAGAGAATGGGAAAAAATTGGGAACTTAAATTATTATTATGAGAAACTAATATGAATTAAAGTTAAATCATTATATATATATGTGGGATGGCCTAAATTAGTTAATAAAAATCAAACTTTGAATTAGCACACAGACATTTAATATTGACGTTTCACATGAACATAAAGTTGAACATACTGGACGAGACATTTCACAATAACATTTAAAAACATTAAAACAATACTCTTCAGCGTCTTAAGAAATCATCTAGAGTCATCAACAAGGGCGTCTTCCTCGTTCCGATGACTACCGTCGACTCTCCTTCAAGAGCGGGCTCCCTTCAGTAGCGGAGGCAGCGCCCTCTATGATCGGGTGTTTCTACTACAAACCCACACATATATATATATATATATATATAAAATAGAGAGAGAGAGAGAGAGAGAGAGAGAGAGAATCCTAACTATAGAAATGGGGTGCATGAATCGTTTTAAAGATGTCTAGGGGTTTTCTGGATTCAATAACAAAGCGGATTTTTAGAAGATGACATTTAATTAAACCATATATTATTGTACAGTATTTACTAAGTTAAAATAGAACTATTGATTATGCATATTAAAGAGCTATCAGGTCGCACGTCTTTCTCTGATGGTCGCACTTTTCCATCTAAATTGCGCTTGCCGTGCTTGCGCTTTTAACCAAAAGAACAAGTGGCGCCCTCTAGTGTTGGAAGGCGTCTCTTGTCTTGTCACATATATGTTGCGGTAGTTGTTTTGGCATGAAACGCAGTATGAAACAAGTATGAAACGCTGCCATTGTATATAATGCTGGGCGTTTTTAGGCAAGGTATAAAATATGAGAAGTATTACATACTTTCCCTAGGCATTGTATATTATACCTAGGCATTCTATAGAATGACAAATGCTATTTAGGCAAAGTATGAAAAAACCCGTCCTGATGAGGTTATTATGTAAATGATGTGCATTTCTCAAAAATAAAAATGTTATTCTGAAAAAATAATGAAAGTGACATTAAAAAAGTTTATTCAAATTGCGAAAGCAAAATGAAAGTTGTACAAAATATAATTTATGCGTTTCTTATTAAGGGAAATAAAATTTTTATATAAAAAATAAGAAATTAACCTACTTATTGCAACATGGTAGGCTTGAATGCCATTTTGAATTACATTTCATTGTATTTTTAACAAAAAGACATTTCATATTTTGGCACATTGTTTTACACTAACATTTGACGAATCCTTGGCCGCTGCCACTGGACTGAGCAATTGCAACTGACCGAAGAGGAATTTCGTGGTCAGGAATATCTTCAATTCTAAGCAAGTTCTTAGGGCATAAAGTGAATTGTGATCTCGCATATACTTGTTTTTAAATTCCTTCAGAAGTTCCAAGTCGATAAAAACCAACCTTTGTCACACTCATTACAGCTGCCAATATATTGCGAGAATCACCTCGCCCCTTGTCGACGTCAGGAATAGGAACGCACACAGTAGCTCCCAAAGAAGCACTGAGAAAAAAAAAATTCCGAATTCATTTTCATTTTTTTTTTTTTAGGTTAAACCTGAGTTTGATAGGGCCTGGCGCGCTTTAACTTTTTTTTGGCGTAAAAAGGATAAACAAAGCGTCGAACCCCTTTTTATAGATTCAGTAGGGTTACCAGAAAAGAATTGTTTGGCAACCATATTTGGCAATTTATCGCCAAAAAAAAAAAAGTTAAAGCGCGCCAGGCCCTATCAAACTCAGGTTTAACCGGCTTGTATTTCGAGATTGATTTTATAATTTATTTTACTTTCGATAGCTGTAAATAAATAGATAAAAATTAAAACAATTTAGCGGAAGCTATTTTGAAATAATCACATATAATTGTTCAAATGATCTAAATAAGATCTCCAGATGAATGAAAAAACTCTAATAAAAATAACGACTTTTTCTTTTTAAGTTTTTAATCAACAATAGAACAATAATTTTTAAAAATTGACTCATCGAAAAAAAAAATGATGTTGCCACACACACACACTAAAATAAAAACTTAAACAAAAAACCAAACGATATGAAAATCGTTTGCGAAACGATACAATAGCATTTTCAGTTTTGAAACAAATATTGCACAAAATATTGTTACGAAAATTGTCCTGTGTGTGTAGGTGGACAGTCCGACAAGCAGAATACTAGAAAAATAGTAATTTATTCATTAAATAATAATAAAACAGGAAGCACAGACGATAACAAGATCGTACTTGCACAAATTTGCCGCACTAAAAAAAACAACAATCCATAGTTTTAAACCAAAATCACGCAGTTTGCAAAGCAAGCAAGATAATTGCTTTCATTCCGAAAAACTAACTCACTAACTATCAGCGGCTTTGTCTATTTATACCTTGAAGACCAGATGTGACGTCACATAGGAAGTTCTTCAATGTTTCGGTCTTATTCTGGAAACTTCTCGACGAAACTAGATTTTACTTGAAGATTCAAGATGCCAATTTTTGTCGCCAAGGCCGGAAGTCGAATTCCTGCTTTTCCCCTTGACGTCCAGATGGTCTGTGAACGTCTCTTAGCAATCATACGATCAGTATTGCTGGGAAGCAACATTTCATATTTGTAACACTGCTCCCCTTTTTAAAGACTGACGTCCCAGTAGTCTCATTGCGAACAACTATGGTTAGTCTCCTGATATGGAGCTAGCAGATTAATGTGAATGACCTTCGGTTTAGCATTCGGCAACTTCTGAATTCTGTAGACAACGTCATTTAACTTCTAGACGACAGTGTAGGGGCCTTCCCAATTCTGTTGCAGTTTCGGGCTGAGTCCTCTTCGTCGCTTTGGGTTATACATCCATACAGAATCACCCTCCTTAAATCGGTGCTCTGTCGCTCTGGGGTCGTAACGAGTCTTCATTTTTTTCACTGGCTAGTTTTATTCGCTCTCTGGCAAATGCGTGTACGCTTTCCAAACGCGCTTCTAAGTCATTCATCTATTCATTCGGCGAGGAAGGCGTATCTGTCGGGGGTCCAAAGATGATATCACAGGGCAGTCGAAGCGTTCTGCCAAACAGGATCTCTGACGGAGTCCATTCAGTCACTTCGTGGACAGCACTTCTATAGGCGAGGAGAAAAAGTGGCAAATGCATGTCCCAATCAATTTGATTCTTCGAAACGAATAAAGACAAATGGTTTAAAATCGTTCGATTAAACCCCTCGACCATGCCATCGGACTCTGGATGTCGAGCTGTAGTATGAGTTTTCAGAATTCCCAAAGCGTTTGTACAGCTCAGTAAGAAGTGCAGAATTAAAATTTGTACCTTGATCTGAATGTAATATCATAGGCACGCCATAATGCGATATCCAACTACGAACGAGTTCTTCAGCTACGGTCGAGGCTCCTTGACCTGGAATGGGGATCGCCACTGGCCATTTCGTGAAATTGTCCATTAATACTAGGACGTATTGATTACCATTTGCCGTCACAGGAAAAGGCCCTAATATGTCCAAAGCCATTCTTTCGAACGGCGCACCTACATTGTAACGTTGCAGGCGACCTTTAGTTCTGGTTTTGGGTCATTTTCTGGCTCCGCAAGCATGGCATTCTCTGCACCATTTCTCAACGTCATCGCGAAGTCGATCCCAATAAAATCACTCTCTAGTTTTACTTAACGTTTTCATGACACCAAAATGGCCTCCACTTGAGCTGTCATGAGTCTCTCTCAGAACTTCTGGAATTCGACTTTTCGGGAGAATAAGCTGCCATCGACAAGAGTTTCCATCATCACTCTCCCACTTACGGTACAGAACGCCGTCCTTAAGATGTAAGGAGTCCCAAAGAGCCCAATACTGTTTTGCTGTAGGACTCTCCGGAGCGATTTCCTGCCAAGATGGTTGATCGGCCAAATTTAATTTCTTCTCCAGAATTAACTTAATGTCTGGATCCTCTAGTTGAGCCTTTTGGATATCACTTAAAGACCAAGAATCAGAAGCTGTAGTTGTTAGTACTCTCACGGAAATATCCGTTTCCAATCCAAACTTTTTCTCGGCATTCACACAATGTTTGCAGCTCTCTTTGCAGGGTCTCCGGGAGAGGGCATCTGCATTACCGTGAGAAGTTCCTTTGCGATGTTGGATTTTGAAGTCATATTCTTGAAGTCGTGGAATCCAACGAGCTACCTGGCCTTCAGGCTCCCTAAAATTTAAAAGCCATCTCAAGGAAACATGATCAGTCCTCAAAAGAAATTTCCGTCCATGGAGGTAATAATGAAAATGCTCTATAGATTTAACAATGGCTATCAGTTCTTTACGGGTGATGCAGTAATTCCTTTCCGGCTTACCTAAGCTCTTACTAAAGTAAGCGATGACACACTCTTCGTTCCCGATTTTCTGGGATAACACAGCTCCTATTCCTTCATTACTAACATCCGTATTTAGAATAAAATCTTCGTCAGTCCGGGGGAAGGTCAGAACAGGTGAAGTTGTCAGTGCCTGTTTTAAAATATTGAAAGATTTCTGGCAATCTTCTGTCCAATTAAAGTTAGATTTTTCTTCCGTTAATTTATGAAGAGTGTGGATAAATTTCTTACAAATCGACGATAATAAGTGCGCAGTCCAAGAAAACTTCGAAGCTCGTGTACTGTCTCTGGACGAGGCCAATCAACCACTGCTTTAATTTTCTCTGGGTCGGTTTTCACTCCCACGGAGGAAATAACGTGTCCAAGGTAAGAAACTTCCTTTCGAAAGAATTTGCATTTCTTAAAGCTTAGTTTAAGGTTGGCCTTCTGCAATCTCTGGAATACTTTACGAATATTACTCAAATGTTCTTCGAATGTTTTTCCTACTATTATAATGTCATCTAAATACACTAAGCAGGCTTCAGATGAAAGTCCAAGTAACATGGTCTCATCAATCTTTCAAATGTCGCAGGTGCTTTACAAAGTCCAAAGGGCATTACCTTAAATTGCCAAAGTCCCTGTCCGGTGGTGAAGGCTGTCTTTTCTTTGTATTCAGGTTGAATTCCAACCTGCTAATACCCACTTTTCAAATCTAATGTCGAAAACCATTGGCTTCCATTCAAAAAGTCCAGGGTGTCGTCTATTCGAGGCAAAGGATAGCTGTCCTTTTTCGTAATTTCGTTCAGTTTTCTATAGACAACACAAAACCGTGTTGATCCGTATTTCTTCTTAACAAGGACGATAGGTGAAGCCCAGTGTCCAGACGATTCCTCGATAATTCCGTTGTCAACCATTTCTTTTAATTAGCCGCTCAGCTTCTTCCTTCCTAGCAAAGAGGCAAACGTCTTGGATATTGCTTAATTGGAGGATGATCACCTGTATCGATTTTATGCTGGGTCACATTACATGCTAAAAACAAGTTCCCAAATTCTTGGAGCAATTTTGTAGCGCTGTTCGCTGATCTTCGTTCAGTCCTTCTAGATTCTCCAAGATCGACTGGATAGGTTGTTCTCCAGAAAATTCTTGGGGACGAGCAACAATATCAACCACTGGTTCATATGATGCAATGATAGCTCCTTTGTCCATGGTCTTTGGTTTATTGTCCATATTCAGAATTCGGACTGAACCGTTTCCTTTTTTAAATCGACAAGTGTGGCCGCAACAAGGACACCTTTTTCAGAAATTTGGCTAGGAGAACTCGTTACGACATACCTGAAATGTTCAGAAGCTTTAGTAACTCCTCGAATAAGGCTTTCAGATCTTGTTGGTATTACAGTCTTTTCTTTTGCAAATACGGAGCATAACTTTTGAAACTCTATATTGGCCGAGAATAACGGAATTTCCTCCCCTCCTGTAAGTATCTCATTTCTTTCCAGGTCTACCGTAAAGTCGAACTCTCTAAGAAAATCCAGGCCAAGTATGCATGGATCGGTGATGTCAGCTACGTAAACTTTGCGTTAAAATCGTCTGGAACCACATTCGATTGATGCATCCAAACTGACACCAAATGTTACGAAAATTGTTTTGTGTGTGTAGGTGAACCGTCCGACAAGCAGAATACTAGAAAAATAGTAATTTATTCTTTAAATAATAATAAAACAGGAAGCACAGACGACAACAATATCGTACTTGCACAAATTTGCCGCACTAAAAAAAACAGCAATACACAGTTTTAAACCAAAATCACGCAGTTCGCAAAGCAAGCAAGATAATCACTTTCACTCCAAAAGACTAACTCACTGACGACGTTGACGTTGAATGTTCTATGGGCGCCTAGAGCGCGGAGCACTCTTCCAGCCCAAATCTAGTGAAATAAATGTTTCTTGGAGAGGATGGTGGTTTCATTTTGAAGAGTAGGGAGCAGAGATGATTTGTAGAAAATTTTATGTAGATTGGATGATTAGTTTTAAAGATATGGGAGAAAGAAGTTTCCAGGAAATCTGGTGCCATCTATCGAAGAAGAGAAGAACTGTTGAGGTAGAATCGAAGAACAAGGAGAATTTTCGGTTAACTCACTGACGATCAGCG
>BMAW01057178.1:70411-97056 GCA_019974015.1 Nephila pilipes | reverse complement strand
AACAAAAATGAGAGAGAAAAACTTACCTGTTTCTTAAACAAATTAAATCCTTTCAGAGACAAAATCAATGAAAATGGTGTGCTTGATGACTCTTGGCTAGATTTGGTTCACAATTTGTTGATTTCAGTCTTATTTCACCTTGGAGCTTCATATTCAAATTATTTTTCTGCTTTGTTAAAATAGAATTAACATGACTGAAACCAGATTATACTATACATGAGCTTGGGAATGCAATTAAAAAGGGAAATGCCCATTACAAGTTTTGATTATTTTTGCGTAATATTTATATTCGTACAAAATTTACTCACAGTTAAATTATTAAAAAGCATCTTTGCTTCAAGATCAACTAATAATTCAATGACTTCATCTTGCAAATGATAGTAGTTATTTTCAACTTGAGCAGAAAGTGGCGCGATAGTCAATTATGGGATATCTATATTTTTAATATCTCCAAAGAGTAATTTAAAATCAGCACTTAATTTTTGGAAATTATTTGTATGTATTTCCAATTCTACGTCGGTTATATAAAATTGTCGAAAATTTCAAAATTATTGAAAATCATCACGTAACAATAAAGACTTAAACAAGTTTAATTTAACTTGAAAGCTTAAAATAATTGTTCGTGCTTTAATTAGTGTAATATCTTTTCCTTGGTGACGTGTTTCAATATCAAATACATTGGCCAAATAAGAAATATTAGAGTTTTTATTTTTTTGTAATTCATCCCGTAAGGTTGGATTACTTTCAGTAAGAAATTCTGTAACTATATAAACAATTCAACGAGTTTTTGAAAACGTGCACCTCTTGACAACTATTGTATCTCGATGTGTAATAATAATTGGTTTGATAGTTCATCGTTTTCTCCTCGCAAAGCTTATCAAGCAGTTCTGATTTAAGAGGTTATGCTCTAATTTAGGCCATCTTGTAACAAAACGGAGCAAGGATCATTTCTCACAAGTCTGAGAATGAGAACCCATCACGAAATATGCATACCTTATACGGTAATATAGATAAATAATTATTTTAAAAAATATGCAGGAATGAGATTTTAATAAGCTATAATCTATTATATAAACGTTACTTATTATATTTTTACTATTCTTATATATTGCAAATTGTGTTATATACTTATCAATTACAAATGGCTTTCCAAACAAAAATTGTATATACTGCGTTGCTGTCAATAAATTTGCGTTTGAATAGCAGTGGTATTCATCATCGACTCCCTAGATCGGATCGACCCCTAATTATAATATCTCGACTCCGGGGGTGGATATCGACCACTTTGCCGACCCCTGATATAGACTCTCTCATTAATTAATTTAATCAGAATTCCGATTAAACCGGAAGATTGAAGGTATTTCTTTTAGTCTTTAAAAAAAGCGTTCATCTCTAAAAATGTTCCATAGGAATTTAAATCGGAAATTCATCTAAATTTATTAGGAGAAAAAGCAATAAATGTTGTTATATACATTAAAGATGACGAACTGAGTGATTATTCAAAGGTTGAATCCATAGTGTAAAGATAATTCGAGTCTTCGCCCAAAATTTGTTTAGAAAATTTTAGGGAAACGTAACGTCGGACGAATGAAACAAACATGCTATTCGCGGGTAGATTAACTACGAGTTGGGATTATTAATTGACCATTAAGAACACGGGTGGGTTGGAGTAATACAAAAAAATGCGACGCCAGCGCGTTTTAAGGCCTAAAAATGAATTTTAGTGATTTTTATGTTAAATGCTAAGTCTAGTAATATAATAGAAGTAATACAAATCAGAATGAAGGGAAAACTAATTTAATTGAAATGAATACGACAAAAATACAGTAAGAATGCTGTTGATATTTAATTTCAGAATATTACAACAAAATCAAAGAAGGAATTTAAACTGACAAATATTATTTTTATCATTCGGACAATTCACTGATATTTGTTGAAATATTATTGTAACTTTCACAGAAAAATTTGGTTATTTTTATATGAGTTTTTCATGCAAAATTAGAACATTCATTGCAACTTATTGTTGTGTAGCTATTTCCCTTACTATTTCCAAGTTACACCATCTTTTTTTTTTTTTTTGAGGTTCTTCTAGACTTGTCGCTTCCAATTCTTTGAATTGACTCAATAATGTTTTTAGAAACTTCTCGGCAATGATAGAATCAAATGTCTCCGCTGTAAACGTGGTTTTAGGAGAGGTAATGCTAAATTTTTCGAACTATGTATACCTTAGAGCATTATCGGGTGATGTCATTTAAAATATAATTTGGCTGTTTATACCGGCAATAATCAAAAAGTTATGGAAAATCGCCTTAGTTCACTGTAAGGTTTTCCTGGCAATAGTGCAGGTTCCTGCCAACTTATCTACAGCGTCTACACCACCTTTTTGTTTTGAAAATTTATAGAAAAAAAAAAGTCATTTTGATCGCACATTGAATGGTAATAAAAATATCTAAAATGAGGGGGGAAAGGAAAAATGCTGACCCCAAAATAACGTTTTTCTGTCAATTTAGTTTTAAATTTTTTATAAAACGCACAATAATAAATCATTCAATGAACCTCAATAGTAGTGAAGAAACGGAATGGAACAGATTACAGAAATAACTTACCTAATAACACGCGTGGCGTATTCTGTAAGCTAGATGAGACGTTCCAGAAGAAAAAAAATGAAAAAGAACAGATCAAAATGCGACCTTTAACTCTAAAACGTATGTACCTCACTGAATGAACTTTGGAATGATGTTAAATATGGCACAATTGTTAGTCACATTATGATTCTAATTGTCTATGGATTTCTGAGTAACCATCCAAGGGTAAACATGCGGGTAATGATTCTAGGCTGTATAATAAAAATGTTATTCCACGAAGTTTTTCTAACTGATATAAAAAATACTAAATATATTTAAGCTTGCAATGAAAATCATGCCCACTTATAAACAAAACACTTGAACTGGTGGAATCTAAACATTTTTTTTTTTTTTTTTACTGTTTGGAGAATCATGAAGTGATTGATTGCAGAAATAAATACTATTGAAGTTTCTGCCTGAAAACCACTTGAGCCTTCATTATCCTCGCGAAAAAAAAAATAAAGAAATGGTATCACGGGAAATGAATAATGAAAATGAAAGTATTCAATCGACCTTGGAAGCATAGGCTCCAGTGTTTCCATCTTTACATCAGAATAATTTATTTTAAATAGCATGTAATCTTTCAAATGAAATAAAAACAGTTTTACTCGGTACTTTTGTAAGCTGCATTAAGGATAAATCTGGTACTAACCACGAATGCATTTTGACGTAGGAGCAAATTCAATTTTTAGAGTAAAAGGTTAGTAGACAAGCTTCATTGGAAAGGAGAAAAGACTAATATTTCTGTATCAGAAAAATGTAATTTGTCTTTGAATATAAAATCTAAAGTTGGAGCAAATATTTTGAATAGAGACAAAAGTTCTGATTTAAATTTAAGTTGTTTGGTTGTCCCAAAAATTACCGAATTTTCACCCTCTAAGCCTCTTGGGATGAATGTTTCATCTTTAAATAATCTCGAATAAGCGCTGATGTCAAATTTGTTGAACCTGGTCCAATCGATTTCCTTTTAAGTCCGGAACATTTTTTGAACTTTAAAACCAGGTCAAATTTCACTACAGGATACAAATATGAGGTAACAAAAATAGAGTTTTAGACCATATATTGTAAGTGTAACTTCCAGTTAAGGGAGAAGTTAATATACGTTGTGGGCTTATAACAGATAATTTTGAGTTAAAAAGAGCATTAAAGGAATTTTGGGCCTGAGATTTCCAAGACTAAAGAAGCAGAAATTTATGAGGATCATTTTCTATCTAAAAAACTGTTCTAGAACTGAAACCGCAAAGTTTTTTGTGAAAATGTCATAAAAAGAAGACGCGTCGTGTCTTGGTGAATCGAAGATAAATGCTACCAAATGCTTAAGGTATCCGCCTGCCTTTAAAACGCGATTTTCGGTCAAAATCGGTTTTTTTTATTTACAGTCTATTATTAAAGCCTGACTTCTTAGCTTTCTAGATAGAACAGTTTCAATTTTGTTTCTATCTTTCATAGAACTTGAATTATAAGCATTTTAATAATAGTCTGTGTCAATTTTTTAGCATTGGAAGTATCATTCTGCATTATGCAACTTTAATGTTTATTTACATTGATGATAATTTTGCCATCAAAATATCTTTCAACATACAAGACGAATTTCCCAAGACCCAAAATGCAAATGAATCATTTAATGGCTTAATATGATAAAGAATAGCAAAGGAAGTTTTTGTTTGTTTGAAAACTGTGAAATTGGGGACATATTATGCAATTTAAGGAAGGACATCAAGACTGCTTAAAAGTATCAAATAAGCTGAACATTGAAAATCCGGACTACTTCACTGTACAGGGATATGAAAACTTGGATTACAATGGAATCAGGGGTTTGAAGTGTTAAACAACACTTGTTATATGTAAGCGTAGGAAAGTTTTAAAGGCCATCAGGAAGAAAAAGTTAACTTATTTAAACAATATATAGATAGTGAACTTTACAAATCGAGGGCCTTTTAATGTTAAATTTTTAATTAAGTAAGTAAGTTTCTGGGTTGAAATGTATTTTTAGCTTTTTCTCAAAATCAAGATTTTCATATTTTGCTTCAGTGCAAAACACCGTATTGAAAAAAGTTATGCATATAATGTTATGAAACTTTCATAGGATACTCAAAGAAAGTGAATTCAGGACTTGAATCTCTCTTATAGTTATAATGCGATTGCTTTGCATTTTATTGATGATAAAAGTTATAACCTATCACAAATTTTAAAGATTTTTCTGTATGTTAGAGTACGACTTCTTATAAATATTTCATTATCAGGGTTATAATTTTAAGAGAGGCAGAAATCCTAAATTAGACTCAATTCATCGTAATAAAATTTACAGAATTGAAATATCTCTATTTAAATTTCAGTTTCAGTGTTTTGCACAAGTGCCGTTTTACTGCTATTCTTATGTATTTTTTGAGCTGAAATATTAAAAGAATTTTTAATTTATGTGCATTTTACGTTGTATTTTAAGTTTCTAATCATATCTTATAGTATAATGCATATAAAAAGCTATTTCTTTCAGTTATTTAAAAAATCCTCTTCGAAAGTAGGCGGATACCTTAAATTCATTGCGGAATCGCCTACATAGAGAACTTAAATTTTGCTTCATAAAAATTTTTATGCTGTCATTTCTTTCACATGTGGATCATATGGAAGAGGCGATAGTGTCTGAAGAACATAACGTAAAGTATTATATTCCGCATCATTGTGTGTGTTTTATGTTCACAATGTGCTCCAGAATTTCTAATCTACTAGAAAGATTTGTAAATGTATAAAAAAAGGTATCTGAATTTAATTGAGTTACTTTCAAAGATTATTTTCCATTTCTTCATTTAAAAACTCCAATACTGAAAGAAACACACACAGGAGATTAATTCATGTTTCAACTTAATCAGTCGATAGAAATTGATGAGTTACAAAACCTAATTAAAACCTTCGTTCCAGAGCCCCCGTCCTTACGGTTGAAGCACTCGCGTGGAATAGTTCAAGCATTTAATAACATTACTGAGATAACTCCAATTAACTTTCCTCTACCGTAAAATCCCGTTGTTCAGATAAGCTACATCAGCAATCTCGAAGGGGTTATTAATATTACTTTCGGTGCATAATTAAGTTATTAAACGAGATTAAATAACGGCTCTGCTTTGAGGAATGTTGCTTCAGTATTAAAAATAAGAGCTTCTTTTAGTTCCCCTCACAATATCTCAGCGATTCTGTTGTAATGGTACTTGACAAGAACATGGTTTAAATAGATATGACACGTGTTGCCTCTCAAATTAAATTCCACAGTTTCATGTTTGACTTGACGTAACATTCGTATTTTATTTGAGATTGGAATCTGCCAACCCAATTAAAGTATGAATTGAATTCCAGATGGGAAAAAGTTGTTTTTTCGCTGAACAAGGTTGCGATAAGTTACGGAAAGAAAGGAATTGAATTTTAATCATCTTTAATATATAAAAATCTTTGACGAACTAATTCCGATAAATAATAATTAATTTCTGTCTGTCTTTGATGATAACTTTGAAAGCGAAGCAATGAGTCTTAGAAACTCATCTGGCAAGAAAGCTCATTTGAAAGGAGCATTTTCGGTTTAATACATGAATAATAAGTCTCGCATATTGAATTTTGAATTCATCATTTAATAACAGGATTGATTGGTTTTATACAGGTTGCTCTGAAAGCAATACGAGGACTGTGGCTACGGACCTGGAAAATTGAACCTTGGTCAAGTAATGAGGACGTCACCTCAACTGGCACTTCCCTCTCATAACTTCCGCACCACGGTTACACGGCATGACTTTAATGGCATCAAGGATCGAACCCACGACTCGACGATAACCGCCGACCATCATTTAATAACATATGTCGCTAGATGAAGTTGGATTTGTCCACAGAATTGTTTGCTGTATAAAATATACTACAGATATTAATTTTATTGTTATACATCTTTCAGTAATCCAGATATATTGCTAATAACTACACATATATTGTTTGAATATTACGAGAGATCTCCCGAAAAGTCAGAATAGTGAACCTCAGACGTTCAAAGATAATTTCCCCCCAACACAGTTGGCTGCATTGCTTTCACAATAAAAACAATCTTGAGTAGAATGTGTGCTTGTTTGTCTCAATCGGTTGAAAACTCGCTGTAGTGCCGTGTTAAAATGCATTTCAATCCAGAATCCTATTGGTTGAGAGTTGAGGAGTGTTCGGCGTTGGACGTTTTCTCCGAAACATAAGGGATGTTTTTCTACCCCGATGAGAGAGGGAGAGTTATTTGACCTTGGTGGGCCGGCGTTGTTTCGAACCCTGGTCTAGCATTTTTTCAGCCATCATAACGGAATCAATATAAACATTAATTGTTGTTGGTATTCGCATAATACAAACTTAAAAAAAAAAAAAAAAATGCTCAAATTCGATTACGATGAAAACCTAACACGATGCCTACATATATATTTGTGTGTGTGTGTATACAGAAAAAGAAATTAACAAAATATTCAACAAACTGATTTATGTGTGCAACTGAAATAGACATATTTCAATTAATAATACTTAATTATAACTAGGAATTATAAGTATTAAACATTATTAACTTATTTTTTGAAACAATCTATTATAATTATTAGAATGTGTTAAATATTTTATCAATAATTGCATCGTACGTGGCTTACTTTTCCTCACATTCTTTACATAATTTTGTTGTGGGGGCTATGAAATATTCTTAAAAATAAATATATTTAGCCCTTTACTCTCGCTCATATAAACTATTTATACCGAACGTCTTTTACTTCGGAATTCATAGAAACATTAATTAAGGACTAATCATTCTAACACCTTGCATAAAAAAGAAAAAAATCTATAAAATATATACGATAGGATAATTCCTTCAATTTAGAACCAAAATAAGAAAATATTCCTTCTACTTAATCGAAGGGAAAGAAACGATCCGAATTCTTTTGTCTAATGAAGAAGGAATCGTCTGCGATTGAAAAATCATAGAATGAATTATTGCCATCTGAATGTCTCAAAATTTGTCGAAGACAGAAATTGCTTTCATTAGATGATTGAGCAATTGTTAGTTTCCATGGAAATTCCGATAGTTGGGATGGATTACTAACATTTCTCAGACTCCTCGAAAACAAATTATGTTCTTCTAAAAGGAGTAACATTTCTAAATGCGCTCATTGATTTTGAAAAATCGTTTGGAAAAATCGGGCCATCTGTTGCATATATATATATGTGTGTGTGTGTGTGTGTGTGTAAGAAAGTTGAATCATTAATCAACCCTACTTTAAAGAAAGGGAGCATATTACGTCCTGGTCTAACTTTGCTTCCGAAAATTTATTCTTTACGCAGATTTTGAAAGATTGTCGAAATAAAGTATTATAATGGCTAACTAAAATGTTGATTTTTATTTTAATTTCCACTTGAGCGAAGAACGGATATTTCCCAGTTGCGTTACAATAAATTAAATTCTTAACTATTTATTAACGTTCGTATTTAGAAGCAACACGAGATGTTTTGGTGATGGACTTCAAAATTTTGAACCTCGGTCAAGGGAAGAGAAACGACACCTGAAATGATACCTCTTCTTGATATCTCCACACCACACAAATGCTAAGACTCTAGAGACAATTCACGTGAATCAGCTCCGCTGCAGTGTGGTTTTATAATAAATTACAGCTTCGGATTGACAAATTAGCTTTTTTAAGATGTCAGGAAGAGAGAATTTCCCTCCCAGTATAATTAACTTACCAATCAGTTAAAACATGTCCTGCGAATAGGAATCTGCCGCGGTAGCTTAGTGGTTAAGGTCACGGACTCGGAGCCTGCAGTTTTCTTCGAGAAGTAAGTTCGAGGCTTGATGCCACTTAAAACCCTCCATGTAGCCATTAAATCCGTGATGCATGTTAAATCTTTCGAGGCTCAAAGTCCTCCCGAAGGCATGGTGTGGGAGAGAGGAGTATTAGTACAGGTGTCGTTCTCGTTACTTGACCGAGGTTCGAAATTATGAAGTTCATTGCCAATATATCTTGTGGTTGCTTCTAGTGGGATGTCAATAAATGCAAACAAACCAAGCGAATAGGAATATCAATATTATCATCTAATAGATGCTATTGAATCGTCAGAAAGAAGAAAATAGAGAATTGTTTTTTGAAGTTTATTTTATCGGGCATCTATGTAGTGTAACAAAGGCAAAGTTCCACTCTGCACTTTTAGTTTGCGAGAATTTCTCTTTCTTATGGAGGGCGCTTTGTAGCCGTATTTAAGGATGTTGTTTGTTTCCAAAATACTGCAGTACGAGAGATCTCTATAATTAATCGCTTAAAAAGTAAAAGTTTCTGAGTACATGTTTTATACCTGCTTTAAACAGTAATGAACTTAATTTTCAATAATATGTCATGAAAATGTTATTGTAAAATTGTTGCCCCTAAGGTATGATGTATGTTTTCACAAGAAATAAACTTAGTTTTTAAAAATATATCATAATAAATTTCTCCGAAGCTTTTAAATTAGATTGAAATAAACACATTTCAGAATTAACTTATTTAATCAGCAGCAGTGATTTCATTTAGCTTAAAGTATATATTCAATTTAATATTTTATCGTTTGCTTTAATTTTAATATCTGAAAAGAATACTATTGTCCATTTCAATATCTAATAGTTTGCTTTAATTCTAATAATTAATTGTATAACAAGAAGACAGCGATGGATTTGAAGAATGCAGTAATATACATGAAAATAGTCATTTTATTTTAGAATATTTAGAAAATAATTCCAGACAGAGTTATTTTACGGGTGATGGCATCACCATGTAATATGAAACTTCTTAGAGTTCAGCTCTAACGAACTTATGTATAAAAGATTTGAATAATAAATGTTTAAAGAAAGTAAGCGCCTTTAGAGGCTAAATTTGTTCTTCGCTAGACTTGGCATAGAAGGATTTTTTTGCTTCTAGTTTAAAGACAAAAGTTCCAAAAGCAGAAAAGTTAAAGTTAAGTTACTGCGAATGTTATAACGAATTCATGAATACAATTGCGTTATTAAATTACTTCAGAAATATATTTTAAAATAACAAGTTCCTATCCTTAAGTTTTTTATGCATTTTTTTATATGTTCTTAGCCAAATATTTATGATATTTGTGTAATTTAATTGAATATTTAGGCATCTATTTTTAAATTTAATTCTATTTCACTAAGATTCTGAAAAACAGTGTCAAGCGAACATTATACTATTTGGTTAAATATATTTAAGTGAGTGGTTTTTTTTTTTTTTTTTTCTTGTATAAAGTGTTCAGAATGCTTTGCGTAAATTTGTTTTAAAAACACTTTAGATCTTAATTCCATTAACTATAAGTAAAAAAAAAAACATTGGATTTAAAATAATAGATATGCAGTTACAAAGAAAGTTTTTAGTGTTTAAATCTAAGGCTGCTAAACTAAAACGTGAACTTATGTGTGAAGTAGAAATACATAAATATTACAATAGATCTCTATCAGAGAGTTCTGCCCGTTTGCGAGGTGGAAAAAAACAATAAATGTTTTATACTTTTAATTATATTTATTAAACAAAATTTCTTTCTCAACTATAATTGGGAAAATAAATATTCCAAATGAACGCTTCTTGAGTTAAAGGCGAAAATTCGCTCAATTGAGTAGTCATATGCATATCTCTGCTTGCTCGGGGAAAAATCAAACTCTTCTTAGACCGGCTGGTAACTGGTGATGAAAACGGGAAGGAAAAGGAACAGTGTGAGCCCGGGCAACTCACTTTTTCCCAGGTAACTCACTTTGCAGAGCTTGAGCCTAAATAAGAGAATGCCGCGTATAAGATGAGGCTTCCAATAATCAATATATTATGAGCCTTTGAAACCGAAAGACAAACTTAATTTGAAGATATATTGTCAGCAGATGTATGATCTAAGCAAATCACACGAAGAAAAGAGGTGAAGACGGTGTCAATAGGAATCGCCTCACACTGTATTATGATAAAACTGGATCTCGTTCTGTTTTGGCGACTCGTCCAAAAATTGCAGAGCTAAGATGGGGAATTCTTTCGCATTCTCCCTACTTAGCAACCTCGCCAGGAGTGGATCATTCTCCTGTCGGTCTCAAGCCCGGATAAAGAAGGAGAGGAGGATTGGATTTAAAACTGCCGGTCTACTCTATAGTGGCATGGCGCAAATTCATCTCCGACATTGACAAATCAGTCTGGATGCATCCCAGTTCCGGGAGAATCAAGGTATACCATCATGTGTGCATGTGCGTCCTGGGGCTACTGAGGCCGCTAGCCATAGATAGACTGAAAGCCTTCCAACTATGTGCAGAACGGGGCGTTGGTTCTCGAAGTATGTCCCCAGATTTAGCACCCACCTATTATCACTAGTTTTTCTCCCGAAATTTTTTGTTGAACGAAAGAAAACGCAAAACTTTAAAAGCGAAATCAATTAAGCTCTACTTCAGTTCTTCGCCTCTGCAGACAGAGCATTTTTCAAACATAGTATTTAGGAATTACCTTTTCGCTAGCAAGAGGCTATCAATAATGACGGAAATAATATTGTATAATAAATAATGTTGAATGAATGAAAAAAAAAATTATTTTTTTTTCACTTCACAAACGGATAGTTTTCCGATAGAACATACATGGATCATTTAACTCAAATGTAGTAATCTAATAACTTTTAACTTAAATAAATGTTTCATCTGTAAAAAGGAATGGGAGATTACTGTCATATGCATTATGTTATCCTGTTCGTACAAATAAGGAACATAATATACGTACTGTTATAATCCACTAATCACTACCATCTTATAGAGGAAACTACATTTTTTTATTTCTAATTGTGTGATGTATAATGTTACGAACATGAGTTGATGCCTTCATGCTTCTCTTATAGAGGAAAAGAGTGATTTACAGAATTGTTACCAGTCATCAAAATAGTTTAATCAATAACCCCTTCACCTTGGTGACCATTTGGCGAGTTGGTGAGAAACTTGGCTACTTTGGGGATAAATGGAAAATACTCGAAAGCGCTGAAAGCTAAGCGAAAAATCGAACGGGAAGAAAATTACAGATTTTTCGTGAATTTCCCTATGTTCCGTCACGTTTAGCCGAAAATATAATAAATATGCCAAGAGCTACAGTTAGGGGAGTCAGTCTGAGGAGAAATCGGTCTGTGTACAGAATCAGTTGCCTGTGGAGTTTACTTTGTAGATCGATCGAGGATTCATGGCAGAGTGAATCTGCTGGAGATTTTACCAGCAGAATCACTCTAATCAAATCTTTTAATTTAGCCGATCTGTTTTGGAAAGTCTATCTTTGGAGACTGTTGAGGAGATCGATCGAGGGATCGACTGAACGCTCTCGGCACTTGAAGTGGAGCATGAAGCTGAATTTGCGAAGAAGCAACGTGTATCTGCTGGGAATCGTTGGAGTCTGCTCTGGATGTGCAGAATATTACAGCGGAGGCTATCTGCAGTGAAGTAATAAGCTGGTTAGCTGAGCGTTGCTGAAATAATAGTGATTGTACTTAATATGTGTTTTGTTCCTGTATCTTTCTCATTGGTTTGTGAGAGTGTTGTGTATCTGTTATTGTACAAATTGTGTTACATGTGTGTTGTCTTGAAGATTTACGAATAAATTGTCTTTTGTCGTTATCCTCCGAGTTGGTATTGATTTTCACTCCCTCCCATACGCCCGCAGAGATGAAAAATTAACTGTCGTATTAATATAAATGTTTGCTATCCAATAATAGAAAGAACATATGTGTTATATTTATTTTTAAAAGAAACGAATTTTAGAATTTTTTTAAGAATATTTATTTCTAATCTTTGATTTGTAATATTGAACCAATTTACTTGGCAGTTCATTTTAACAACAAGGACAAAGTGAAACAAAACTACGAGAAATCATAATTAATTAAAAAAAAAACAGCCATTAAAATTCAAAAAAGTGAATCGAATCTATTTTCATTAAATTCCCTCAAACTACCTGTATGTCATAATATCTGAATGAGAAAATCAATTATATAAATTAGCTTTATAATGAAACCTTTTAGCGGTATATATGGAAGTTTCGTCATCCAAATTTAAATACTTTTAATCAATAAGTCTAGAGGCTTCTTACGAAATAAAAGCAGCTAATTTTATGAACTGTATCGATTATCGGTATTGTAGTGCAAAAAATAATAGTTTGGATCTTGCTTAGTAAAAGAAGTAAAATATATGATAAAATAAGCGCGTTAAAAGAGTTTGTCGTCAAAAAGGATTTTGGTAATAAGAAATGTATCATTCCTTTCAATCAGTTTGAAAGAATTATTCCATATTAATCCATGCTTTTGTTGTAAAAATTGTAATTTTTAAGGAGGCACAGTACACTGTGATCAATTTTCATTTGTTAGATATTTATCAAAAAATTATATTCACCATATTTTCGAACATATATAACATATGCTTTTCAGAAAAAAAATTCTTTTTCTAACAAACGATTGTTTAAATATTAAAATTTTATGAATTATTTCAAAACTTCAAAATTTCAACTACTCCTTTGAATCTTAATATTCTTTTAGAAATTTTTTTTTTCCAATTTCTTAGCAGTATGTCCTCCATTTTGTGCATGGGTTTGGTTTTACTAAAGTTATTTCTAGATTTACATTTTTTTAGAAACTACGAAAACAATTAAAAACCTACTATACCTAAATTAGTATATTTTTAAAAATGTTACTATTTATCTAAAGTCATATTCCATGCGTAGAATTAAAAATCTTGGCATTCTATATGTATTATTGTTATGAAAATAAAAAGTTGAAAAAATGCAGATTTCCTTTTTAAATTTTGATTGTATTGTAGTTAGGGCTATAAAATATGTTTTGCACATATTTAGAAAAACCATATTATAAAAATAAAGTTATATTATTTTTCTCAATGATTTAATTATTTCTAGAATGCAACGCCTCTGTAAAGGATGGCTACTATTGTAATATTTCAGTTTCTTTAAAATTTAAAAAAAGATAAAAAAAAAATTGAAATGTTTCATTAATTCCTCCTGCTGAGTAAAAAATATCAGCAACCTTCGTCAAAAATTATTTTGATGTACTTCTAACGCTACCAATGTAAGAAACAAATCACAAATATTTTATTAAGGTTCTGTTTTATGTGTTTCTATACAGAAATTGTTTTAATGTTCTGGTTTTGTGAAAAACGTCGAAGGGATTTTACATAAGTATTCAAAACAGATGCTGTTGAAGCAATGAGTCAGTTATCATTCATTTTTATTTGAAAAGCGTTTTTTTTAATTGAGAAAAAGAGAGCTGCTTTAAGAAAATTTTGGAGATATAAGCATCACATAGAATGTGGAAACTTGTTTTGGAAAACCGATCGAGTTTACTGCTAAAAGAAACGAAGTTACATCTTTGTCGTACACCAAAATGGTAGTATCTGCCCATAACAAGAAAAAAGAAGTTAATCAACCCTTTTATGTCATACCTGCCGATTTGGGAGCTTCAGTTTGTAACCTTTATTTTTTTTAATACACAGTTGGACCCAGTTGACATGCAAAACCTCTTAGCTTGAGGTTTTGACTTCCTTTCTATGACATTTAGATGAATCCTCTATCAGATAACGTTCGGAGTTTTTGTTAAGAGCAGACGTTAAGTCCTTTTTCTCTCTATTTTACGTATCGTGGAAAAAACATACCCCTATATTTCTAACGTTCAAAAGTATACTCATATTTAAAATGAGAGAAAATTAGATATCTGAATAAGAAATAAGTCAAATGATGCTTGCGCTCCAATAAATGAGCAAAAAAGAAGCACAGGATTAGGGTGGGAAATTTTTATGAAACCAGAAATGAAAGAAATGATTTAACAAAAGAGAAACAAAAAAGGAAGCTTCCATAAAATGGGCGAGCCAAGACCTGAGTCATAAAGAGAGCGACGGGGGAAGTAACAAAACCCGTCGATAACTTTGAAAGAAACATGACAACTAAATTAAATCTCAATGAATGAGAGTAATGAAAATTCTCGAAAACTGGAACAATTTCAAAAAGAGTCCGCGAAACGCTAAAGACAATAGAATTTAAAACGAGGCGACACAAATAAGAGAGAAGGGAAAAGTACACTCTTGGAATGTCGATGGCAAAAGGGGAGGCTGTCGCAAGCCATCTGATCATGGGGTGCAGACAGTGAATTTCGTCACAAAAGAAATGTGATAAAAATTTGACGAAACAAAGATGAACTAAAGGTTGTCTTTCAATCGTCTCCATTGAAAATTTAGTGCGAAGAATACTTTTTTATTTATCTTTCTTGTAATACAACCTCTGACAATAAAGTTCGGTGAATGAAGTCAGAACGGCCGACCTGGCAACACTGGCGAAACAAAACGCTGTACTTGCGTAGTGGCAGGTGTTGACCATCTGTCATTTCAATTGAGCGTCGTTTGTGTTCCATGTAACTCTTGTTTTACCAAATGCTTGTTTAGTGCGTTGGTTCTTATATGAGAGCAGCAAAATGAACGATCAAAAGATCAATATAAACTTTTGTTTTAAGCTTGGCAAGAAACCGAACGAAATTCATGCGATCCCGGTACGTGTTTATGAAGTTCAAGCACTGTCCATGAAGTGTATGTACACCCATTTCGAGAATATTTATTTCGAAGGACAGAATATTCCGTTGCACTTGAATATGAAATGGGATCTAATTGCCCGATGTCATTTACGGAAATTTACCTGGCGCTTTCTAATTCAACAACAGGATGCTCAACTTATAAGTTCCACTATAGACTTACACAAAAACAAAGATTGGGAGGATACACTTGAAAACCTGAATGTGGAAACCGGTACCCTTTGGGGTATGGCGAAAGTATTCAGAAGAAAACGAACTCCCATCTCCGCCCTTAAAGGCCCAGCTAATATCGCACTTAGTAATACTGAAAAATCAGAAACTTTGGCAGACTCACTTCAAAACCAATTTAAATTAAATGATATAAACACACCTAATCATGATGAAAATGTTACAGATGTCATTCACAGCTACCTGCAAAATAATGGAAATTTCCGAAATCAAGCCTACCCACCACCACTAGCATCTGAAATAGCCGATTATATAAAGAAAATCAAAATCCACAAAGCTCCCGGAAAAGAAGGAATCACCAACAAAATGATAAAAAATTTACCTCAACTCTGCATATTCCAATTAAGAAACATTATCCATAATATGCTGGAACTCGGTTATTTCCCAAACACCTGGAAAACTGCCGTAGTCATCCCGATCCTGAAGCCAGGAAAAGATCCCACCCTACCAAGGAACTACAGACTGATATCCCTACTTCCAATATTAAGCAAAATAGCAGAAAAGATCATACACAATAGACTCTCCAACTTCCTCCAAGAAAAAGATGTAATTATCCACCAACAACATGGTTTCATACCAAAACTATCCACCAGCCACCAACTACTCAGAGTCATAGAATTTATAAAAACAGGATTCTTCAAAGGGAAGAAAACTGGAGCGGTTTTCCTGGACATCCAGAAAGCTTTTAACCGAGTCTGGCATATTGGATTAATATATAAAATGATACAGTACAACACCCCACCATATCTAGTAAAAATAACCAGTTCCTACCTTCAAAATAGAAAATTCCAAGTCACAGTAAATGAAAAACTATCAAATCCAAGATCAATAGAAGCCGGAGTCCCACAAGGAGGAATCCTCTCAACAAGTTTGTTTAATTACTACGTGAACGACATCCCTACACACCCAGAAACAAAACTATGCATGTATGCAGATGACACTGCGATATTAGCACAACATAAAAAATCACCTAACATAGCCAAGCACTAAACGAACACTTACGGATACTAGAAGCATGGTACTCTACTTGGAAAATCGCCCTGAATGTTTCCAAAACAGAGGCCGTCTTCTTCTCACGAGGATTCAGAAGAAATGAACCAAACATCTTTCTGGAAAACAAAAATATACCCTGGTCTCTAGGCACTAAATATCTTGGTGTAACGTTGGATAAAAAACTCACTTTCAAACAACATGTAATACAATTAAAAAGCAGTACAGATCTGCAGTTAATAAAATTTTCCCCCTTATCTCGCGTAAATCTGCTTTAAGCAGACGTAATAAAATGCTTATCTACACCCTGATTCTAAGACCTATTCTGACCTATGCTAGCCCGATCTGGTCACACTGTGCTAACACTACTTTTGACTTATTAGAAAAATCGCAAAACTCCACAATTAGAACAATAGCTAAAGCCCAATGGTACATGAGAAATACAGACATTAGATTTTCACTTAAACTCCCCACACTAAAAAATTTTATCAAAAAACTTTCTGCAAACTTCTTCCAAAAAATCGATACTTCAAATAATAAAACCATACAAGAAATAGAAAAATACACCCCAATAAGAAATAACCCTCAACTTCATAGACCCAGAGAAATCCTAATCCTATAATTTAAAATTATACCAACTCCCGCGATCTTAAAAAACATCACTAGCATCCTTGACATCCGCCATCCACGCCCTACCCACATACACTTATATACTCAAACAGCTCACCGCACCACCGACCAATCACAACCCACGCTCTTACTGCGACCAGACCGAGCAAGCAAGCAGGAATTCAATAGACTTCTGCTGCAATATTACAATTAATTCTCCATTCTGCAATTAAATTTGATCATCCATTATATTTTTACTTTGTGATAACTTTACTTTCTGCAATAACTTTTTAAATTCCCTATAATACTCTTTTTTCATCAAACTATTGCAATTTTTATAAAAATGACTTCCATAATAATTCATTAACTTCTGGGCAAGTGAAAAACCAAGGTTCAGTTCACCATTCATTTTTAAGCCATTTCACAGGGGATAGAAGCCCGTGAGGGTTAAGTTCCCCGAAATAATAGTTGTCGCTACTATAGACTGAAATTAGTCCTGTATAGTTTTTTTTTATTTAAAGGCTTACTTAACACAAAATAGATGGATGTCGTAATTTCGAACCAAGGTCAAATGATAAGGAAGATTCTAGACCTGGTGCTGCAAATTTCTACACCCATCAAAGAAATCAGTCACAGAAACTTCTCGTTATGCGAACAACAAATTACTTCAGCTGAGGAAACACTGTATTTGAAACATTGTATTTCTCTCGGTAAACCAATAGGTACCTAGATAGGACCTGCCACATTGTTGAAAAATGTAATATTACTGGAAACCTAATAATAATAATGCATTGAAACAGCAAAACTTACACAATAATAACTATAAAATTTAATGCAGTACACGAAGGTAAAGTGTGAGACACATAAAACAACTAAAATTAGAAAAAAATTTACTGTTTTGTATTGAAAGCCGACATTATTCTATTGAAGCAGAAGTCGCACAATAGTTTTCTATGACTTGTCAGCCTTAGTTAAGAACACCGAATTATTTACGTTGGAAAGGTGAAGTGTGTCGGATTATAAATAGGGTACTGTACTGTTCATAACAATCGAATTTTTGATTGAAGTTCGTGCACCTCTTTTAAACACCTTATTCATCTATATTAAGTATCTCATTGACGGTTCTGTAGTTAGATAACATTGATTAAATGGAATGGTCTTTCTTAACTTTAAAGCGGAGACTCAAATGGTGACGACAGATGGCATTGATAAAAAAAAAGCCGGTGATACTATTGCGTACTGCCATCTTTTAAACGGCGTCAAAACAAATTTGACACTGATTCATAGGTTAGCTTTGATTCGGCAACCATTTACTTCAAAATCAAAATTATATCGCCTCCACTTCGAGTCATTGTCGTCAGTTGACAAGCACTGAACCGAAAAGGCATCCGTTTGAGCAAGGGAAATTTTGATCTGTCTGTTTTTATTACAGATAAATGTCTGATAGGTCCAAGAGTTCAACAGACTCAAATCATCAGGGGGAGAACCACGTGTGTATTATTTGAGATTTCAAATAAAAATGTATCTAAATTGGGATTTCTTTTTGAAGAATAACTAATATTAGTATCTATTTTATGTTTTTTTAAAAAATAAAAATATTAAATATAAAATTCGATTATCTCTTATGCGTCTAATTATTTTCAAATTTCGGGATATTTCTGCTAGATATAATAGATGTAAACTGACAATTCGAAATTGGTCTCACGACCAATTTACAATTCGGTGTTTCTCATTAACACATATTAAATAACATTTGAGATTTAATTCAGTAAGCCAGTTCTAATTTTTAATTACAATTGGTATTTTCCATCTGCATTAATTTATTGTTCTGCACCCTCCAAATGAAGATAAAAAAATAAAATTCGTTATGGCAAGAAACGAGCATAAAAAAATATTAAAGAAATATGCAAGTAGGATAAAAAAAAAGTTAAAAATGCACCTAAGATAATCTTAAACCGCAATTTTAAGTCTATTTAATTTGTTGGACACATACAATTAGAATGCATTCTATGTAATGAAACAAATATAGGGTAAATATTTATTCCAGGTTATATATTCACCTTTTTTTAATTAGCCACTCAAGGGGTTATTGTTTTTGTTGGATCACTTTTGGCGTACCAGATCACTTGTCAATTGCTTCAATTTTAATTACATTTAGCTTATATATATTCAATTTAATTTTTTTTGATTTGCTTTAATTTTAATTATACGAAGCTGATATAATATTCAATTTAATAATTTATCGTTTCCTATAATTTTAATATCAGAGAATTGTACTATTGTCCATTTCTCGATGTTTCATCGTTTACTTTAATTCGTGTATTTAATTAGTTTAATAATAATTATAAAAAATACACCATGGGTAGCTAAATCTGTTCTTTGCAAAACTTTGCATAGAACTTTTATTTAATTCTTTTTCTTTGATATCCAGAGTTCCATATCTCTGTTGTGAGATATATATTAGGTTAAAAATTAATAAATTGAACTCAAAGACAGGAAGAGAGAAATTTTCCATGAGGAAAAAATGTATGTATCAATCTATTTCTGACTTGCATGATGATGACCTACATATAAATTAGACGACATTCCTTCTCACGACTTTCACACCGACATGACGAATTTAATATTAAGTTTCGAACTATAAATTAATTCACTACACTTTGATACTCAAATTGACTTTGTGCGAATTTCGCAATTTCCTTCTATAACTTTCTAAACTCCAGTTCTGATTGTCTTGGCAAATTCAGTCATCCATGCGATTGAAGTCTCCATTAATTAAAATAACTAATCACTCTCTGTGTGATTACGTGTTGCATCATTCGAAGACAGTCGCTAGACGGCATCGATTCCGCTTTGCCTCCGAGTGTAGAAATAAATCATCCATCTCAAACTGATTCTCGAGAAAGTGTTGAAATTTAGAATTATAATTCAACTGATTAGCATAAGATAAGATTTAGACTCGCCACCATCTTCATTTAGGTTTACCATCACCAATCATACTAGCCCGCAGATTTAAAGCAAGACTGCCATAAAAATTTAATGCAGCTGTCTGCATTCGTTTCTCATTTTTGCCATAGATGTGTTTAGGTTCTATCGATTACGACTATCCTTATTTCATGTACTTTTGTACATGGAATAAGGATAACCTGATAATGATAATAAAGTCTGAGTCCGTTAACAAGCAGTAATTAGGAGTTCACGGTTAATGAATTGGGGGTTAAGTGAACTTCGAGTTACAGTATTAATATAAAATGAGCGATAATGTAGGTTCCTAATTCCATATGAATTATCTGCATTACAAACATAAGCTGCGTAACGAACGTTATTAATAAAGTGATATAGAATATCTTTATTTTTCATCATCTTTTTATTGAGACCAAAGTAGATTCTCCGTTCAAGATTCAAATTCTCAGGCAATTTCTGCTGGTCTTTCTCCTCTTCGAATGTGTTCGGTAACAGTTATTTTTCCTCTATTATACAATTTTCTGTATGTTTTCTCTAACACTTTTTCGACATCATTTTTACATTTTACGGAAATCGCTTACGAAAGAAAAATGTTTATAATTCTTAAAACTTCACCAATATAAAATGGTTGAAGGTACAGCTAATTTCACTGAATACAAGATCTGGAAAGTTATCTTCGAGGAAAAATTTCACTTTCTGAGGAATAGGGATTCATATTGTTTCGAAAATTATTTCTTCTGGGTACGTGTGTGGAGACTGAATATCAAGTCCACGGAGGATAACTACATTTGACGATTTATTCGTAAGTCTTCAAGACAACACACTGTTAGCACAGCTTGGACAATAACAGATACACATCATTTGCTCTATAGAGTGATATTGAAACAGAACAAAGCACACTCTTACGGACAGTCACAATGATTTTCAGCAACGTTTAACTCACCATATTACTCCTCACTGTTGTCAACCTCTGTAGACTTCATTTCCAGGCCAGGATCCGAAAATTTACAGTAGATACACCGCTGATCCTTAACAAATTCACCCGGCACGCTCCGCTTCAAGTGCCGACAGTGTTCAGTTGATCCCCCGATCGATGTTCGCAACAGACACTCCAATGACAGACTCAACAGTTCTGATAGATTCAGGCAGAATCAGATAAGAGTTTATAAATTTTATATAGAAATCTAACTCTTGCATTATGTATTTTAACGTAAATAAAATGTAAAATTTTCTGCATCTTTTTAATTTTACTTTTTCTGTTTTATCTCTCTTCCATTTCTTTCTTTTTTTTTCCTTCGTTTTTGATATTGGGTTAACTTGTGAACAGGAATTCTTGACAAAGTCCCTCTGGAATTCTAGATTTTTTCCCTTGTTTAATTATAAACAAAAGTTTTATAGTTTTCTACATATAATGATTTTTCTCTCTCTTTCAAAGCGGTATTAACTAATTATTATGATTGGCATATCATTAAGTGAATCATATTTGAATTGAAGCATATTTTGAGCTTCTTAAAGTATTAATGCATTTTTTTTCTCAAAACATATTAAATATTTTACTGAGCGAAATCTTTTATTGACTATGTATTAGTACCATTTCGTTTGAGGACGGGAATTTTATTCTTGGACTTATTTAAACACTAATTTTATGGAGAAGCGTTTGTATTGGCTGACTGTAGAATGTGCTTTGTTCGTGCGGAAATGACAGGGTGTTTTCCACTCACACACAAAATAAGAGAAAAATAAGGCATGCAGCATATTGCGAGTTGCAATATGTTGCATGATCCCGAGCATTTGTTCAACATACAATTACGAGAGTACGTACACTTCATCGTCAAAAAAAGTTGCACCTAGAAGATGCAATGTTTTGGTGCATATTTGATAGTAAATTAGTACCCCAACAAGAAAATATTAAAAATTGGGCGTGGGTGTGACTAAAAACAAAATCTGTTCAATTATTGGTCAAAATAAAAATTCAGTACAAATCTCAGTAGGATGATTGGCCATTATCATTTCTTATGCATTTTGCAACACATAGACCCATGGAGCCATATGCATATTGAACTTTGGCATGTGTATCTTGCAAATGTTACAGTGAGCTTTTTTTTATAATAAAAATGAATTGTTTCTGTTTATAAATATGTAATATGGATTTCATTATTATTTTTTTGCACAATTTTTTCGGAAAATAAAATTGGGAGTTTTTTCATCTTAAACGATTTTTTAAAGTTGTAGAACATATCCCCAAATTTACCATATGTTACATGTATTTTTTTACACGAATTGTTTTTGCACGGTTTTCTGAGGAACGTATCTACCATGTAAAAAAAGAGTTGGATATATATATATATATATATATATATATATAACAAATTATTATTTATATATATATATATATATTACTACCTCTACTACATACTATTACAAATACAATAATTACTACTATTATTACAGCAACAACAATTTTACAAGCCTCACAATCAACAAAACTACGCTAATAAAACTACAAATTATAATTATTAATTTTATAATTTTTAGTTTCATTATTATAAAAAGTACCACTACTAGATGCTATGATAAGAGTGAGAAATTTAACTACAATCCTAACAATAAGAAGAAAATCTATTACTAATGCTACTAATAATAATAAGATGAAAAAACATTATACAGATTAGAATTTTTTTTATTAAGTATAAGAACATCCATTACAAAGTTAGATGTTATAAATTCAGATCAAAACGAATATCTAGTTTTTAATAAGACCAGTTAAAAATGATACATAATTTATTTTTTCAAAGAAACATTGCTTGAGATACGTAAAAAGGATTTATTTCCAAAGAGAAATACTGTTTTTTCGGTGTATTTTGAAAAAATAATTATCTCATGCTGAAATAAAAATGTTTGAAAAGAATAGTGCAGTTTATTGAAGCATCGTTAGCTTTGTAGAAATTCGGCTTCCTCTCTTAATGACGTGGCTCTTTCTTCGGAGTAATTGCTGACTATTTTTTTACGAATTGCAGAGGCTTCTTCTTCAGTGGTTTGGATGTGAAAGGATTCTAATGATTCTTTTAGCCAGAGTAACGCTTAATGTGAACCATTTTATTTTTCATTACATTTAATTTTTTATGTTGACAAGAAACTGACCTACTATTAAAAGAGGTGTTTGCAGGAGGGTAATTTCTCTTTCTGAAGTTGACAGCATTACCAAAAGCAGCACTGATCATCTGTCATTCATTTTCGTTTATGTCGGTGAAAGTCACAATGTGTTTCTGACAAAGCGGTATTTGTACTCTTCGGATTTTAAAAAGTAGTCTTCGGAAGAGCGAAACAACATCAAACTCTGTGTTTTGATGGAGAATTCGCTAAACGTGACTCTTTTGAGGTGCTGACGAAAGAATCCGAAAAGAAGGCAGCGAAAAGAACGACGTTGTGTAAGTGGCACAAGCGTTTTCATCAAGGTCACGCAAGCATTTTAGGTGTGGGCTCTTCTCCTTTTTCACCAAGAATAAACTGTCTACAAGGAATTCAACTTGAAGATCCATAGACGGATACTATCTATAATTGGGCAAAAAATAACTAGTTTTTGTTCTGAAATACCCTCCCTGCTCTCCCGGCTTAGCACCAACGAATTCTAACATGTTCCCAGGGCTGAAAAGGAAATGAAGGAACACCGATTTGCCAATTCGGAAGAAGCGATGGAAAACACGACGAAGCTGTTGATGGTGATTGCTTATAAACTCGGCACTGAGAAGCAACATAAAGGCTAATGGTGACAGTCCTTATAATTTTGAACCCTGATCAAGTCACGAGGACGATACCTCAAAGCAGCTACAGAAACTTTCCAAAAATTGTTTCTGGGAGCCTTTTGAACAGTTATGTGAGTTACCGAAAGGAGAATGCAAATGCAGAATGATAGTATTTTGAAGAAAAATAAGGTAAACATACTGTAAATAAATAAATAATAAAAAATCAATGACCAATGTCGGGAACTTTTTGATCTTAGAAGTAAGTGGTTCATAAAATGTAATTAAACGCTGCTGCTGCAAAATGAAAAAAAATCTGAGACTTGTACGCAATTATGAAAAATAAAATATTATGAAGAGTTCTTTTCGTACTTTTGACACAGAAGAACACATTTACTGAGTATATTCAATAATAAGTAATCTTTTTCACTGTCTTATCTTTTTCGCGTTATTTTTTCCTTTAATCATCCATTGTTATTTTATATATAAACACGACCAGTTGAAGAGATTCAATGCCCTTTTCTTAAAATCAAAATAATCTAATAAATTTAATTATTTTATTACGTATTAATTATTTAATAAATTATTATTTAATTAATTTTAATTTAGTTATTTAATTATTATTTTCAATAAAAATTCATTTTAAGAAGTTGATAGACACACACACAACTCCTTTAACATATTTTGAAATTTTAATTTATTGAGATTAGATGCAATAGGCGTGTTGTTGTAAAACAATTGAACAGAAAATATAAGCAGTATTCCTGTTTTTTTTTTTTTTTTGAAAATACTAAATTGTTATAAATAATTCATCCATTTTCAAAATTCCAAATTTTCAGAAATAATCGACACATAATGATAACTAAAACATAAATACAAAGGAAAAATGTGGAAATCTTGTATTGTGAACAACAGATGGCCCTCGTGTGTTCATCGTGAATCTATTTCACTAAAGTTGTATTGGAAGTTTTCACAGAGTTACCTCTCTGTTGGATCAGTCGCAGTTGACCAAATTTTGTGATGTTGCGCAGCTGGCCATATTAGTCACTTGACGTGCAATTCCCATGCGATTTCTTCTTTTGGGGATTTGTAAAAGATAAAGAGAATGCGCCAGTACCACACACAAATTTATGTGAACTTAAAGAATGGATTTCTGATTCTGTACAATTAATAACCTTTGACGCTTTACATCGAGTTGGGCAGCAATTTACATATCGAATTGACATTATACATGTAATTAAAGGAAGTTATATTGAACATTTGTGAAAACAACTTCTATAGCTTCTCTTTGCTTAAATGTATTATCATTCTGCGTCGTTTATTTATAAAAATACAACATTTTGAAACAGGATGATTCATTTTGAATAAGGCTGTATTTTCATATAAAAATGAGAAAGAAAAAAAAAATACATACTTTTACATATTTCTGTACTTGATCTGGTCAAAACTAAATATGTATTTTGTCTTCGATGTTTTGAAGAAAGTTGTCTTATAGAAATATGAAAAAGGGAAATAATACTTTCCATCTTAAACAGTAGATGATAATAGTAAGGCAGATAATAATAATTTCCAATCTGTACAGTAAAAAATAAAAATATGAAGGAGAGAATAATTTTGAACTTAATGAGCAGACAATAACAATATAAAAGCGAAATAATATTTATGTCTCAAACTAATTTTTATTCAAAGGATAATTTTATTTCTGAAAAATACTTTTTTTCCCATCGTTTGGTAAATTTTTTTAATTTTAAAAAGTCTCTTTCCATCTATTGTGGATTCATAATACATTGTTTTCCATACTCAGGCAGCATCTCAGTTTAAAAACTTGAAAAAACAACAGCGCAAATCATATTCATTCATTCAATTTATACAGATTTCTTGAAACAGTTCCTGATATCGTTTAAGAAAGCATTATTTTTAAAAAAAATCATACCAATTTGGTTAGGCTGATATTCTTACATTCTTTTTTAAAATGATTTTTTTCCTTAACTATAACCAACATGTTTTGATTACATGCATTGCATTTTTAAATGTCGAGAATCTGAGGAAATCGAGTTTCAGTGAAAAAAGTTAGTACAATATCATTTCTAGTTTTTTTTCGAATAATTTTTAGATAAAAAAATCTTTTTTTCCCCTCCACTTTGTCTGATTGAAAACTTTTGAAATAATAAATATTCATATGTGTTTGTAAAACGATTGTTTGTGTTCAGGGGGCGCTTAATCTATTATTGTAATCGAATATTAAAATTTGAATTTCAAGAAATATCGATTTCTTCAGAGAAAATAATCTCGTTTCGTTATATAAGAAATTGTTTTTGAATTGCTCCAACGAAGAATGAATAGAACGTTACTCTAAATAAAACAATTTTTTTTTTCTATTGAAAACTGAAATCAATTTTATTTAGAACTAGAAATGTTTTATATTTTAAAGGGAAAGAATTTTATGCATCCAGTTATTGTAGTTTACTCCATATAATAAAATTTCGATTTGTTATGTCGGATTGTTTTCGAGAAATCGATGATAGAACCTCTCTCTCCCCACAAATGATCAATTTCCTTTTATATTGATTCAAGAAGGAAAAATAATCTAGTGTTTCTTAAATATTCTCCAGAGGCTTGAAATGTCCCCGTGTTAGGAATGGGAATAAGAAATGTGGGAAAAGTGGGTAACTCAAAATAGTTTTGTCGACTGATCGTTTTTTTACTTTTTTCTGAGAAATTCTTGTGTATGAAACCCTTCTCATCCCCTCCTCCAGCAAAAAAAAAAAAAAAAATGGCTGTTATAGCGTTTTCGGCCGAACAGACCGTTTTCGCTTTCTTTGGAGAGAATCATTGGAAGCAAAATGGAACTAGATTTTCATTTGATGGTAATTCTATAAAAATATATTCAAAA
>BMAW01057178.1:42922-70401 GCA_019974015.1 Nephila pilipes | reverse complement strand
ATTGTTAATATGAATGAAACTCAGTTACTAATTTATAAATGTTTCTACTTTATAATTCTTTATATATTTGTCAATGTTATTAAACATTCATACACAAATATCCTCTAGTTCAAATATTGTGATACGAGAAGTTGACAAAATGATGAATAGTTTCACATCATAATATTTAAAAGAATTTTACATAACGTTAATGTGTAGGAACATGACAGTACAATGTTTGAAACACGGCTACTATCCTCATAAATGTTTCAATTTTATAATTCTTCAATTCACAATTTTTCAATGTCATTAAAGATTAACACATAAACGTCCTCTAATTTTTGGCAGGTACTAAAATATTGCAGAACTGACAAAGTGATGAAGATTTTTATATTGTATTATTTAAAAGAACTTTACAATATTGATGAACTTGACAATTGGGTGATCAGTTTTACACCAATTTATATTCTTTTTCAACAAATTTGCACCTTTGTATAGTAGTTGTTACACAGGAACATTACAGTAATATTAATGAAATTTAGTTATGAAATTTAGTTATTAATCTTATAAATTCATCGAACCAATGTTTATAATTTGTAATTTTTTTTCCCCAATATATTTGGAAATATTCTTACAAGAACAACTTCTAATTTTTCATACATATTTTGAAAATGCAAGGATGAAGAATTTATAAAATTATTAAAATCTTTAACAAACCGTAAAACAGTACATAAGTCATACATGAAATTTATTACCCAAGGCTGTAATAAATTGACTACTTCTTCAAAAATGGGCAGCTCATCTTGGGTTTTTTCTTCCCAATTTTCACTTTCTTCTTTAAATCTATATTCTTTTTGTTACCTTGATGACTTCCATTAGCTTTGATTCTTGATGCACGGGCTCTTCGACTGCGTGAATTATTCTTTATAGGTTTTTCTGCGGCTGTAACTTCTGCCGAGTTATTTAAATTATTTTCTTCAGAAGCGACTGAGACAGAAGTTCCCTCTCCAACTGAAAAGGAATTTCCTGAAAAGTGAAGTATAGGATTTGAATAAAAGAACATAACCAGTAAAAATTAAAATGGATCCGATTCAGATCGGCAAATCCTTAACCCGAGTAATATCTGACAAAGCAATAAATTTATCGTATGATTAACGATAATAAATGTAATGCTTAGTTAGGGAAATTGTTTTTGTTTATTAATTTGAAAATAGTAAATCATACAAATAAATCATATATATAAATCTGACCAATAACAAGAGATAAAAATTGGAAAGTAAAAATATTAGTTTGTGTTTTGTTCCTTAAACAATCCCTGCAAATTTAATTCTTAATTCTAAAATTATGCTAGACTCTGGATGTACCAAAAAGAGGGGGGGGGGCTTTTAATTTGCATCTATCTTGCTTAATTTCATTCAAACTGAAAAAGAACTGAATTAATTCCTTTGCTTTGGAAATCAATAGAAATATTTTAAAATTATAACAACATGAAAAAGAAATGGTAAATATTGTTATCAAATTTAAAATTACAATCTATAACTACTGTGATGGATAAATGCACAAAGAATGGATTTTATAACAAAAAGCTCTTAAAGGAAAATGAATTTAGGGGCTTCTTAAAATTCCCATGCGCCGTTGGGCTTCTCGCAATTTTTTCTTTCCTAATCTCGGAGGCTTTATAATAATTTGCAATGCATAAAAATACCAATATCTTTCCAACTAAAATGAAACGTAATTAGGTAAACAAGATTAAGATAAGAAGTGAATTGAACTGAATTAGTGAGAGTGATGTATAAATGAAATAGAATTGAAAGGAAAATGAAGGGCGATAGAAGTTAACGGCAACCTGACAGTTTTTAGTAAATTGGATTAAAATATGGATTGAAGTGATTCTCAGTCTGAGTACTAAGATGCGAAAAGTGAGAATTATTGGAATCGCAACGAGTGTTTTCTTTTTTATGCTAGCGAAACGCAAAATAAATGTTTATAGTACACTTTTATTTCGTTAGAATATTCAAGAATATGTTTCATGTTTAAATAGTATTAATAATTTGGTTTATAAAAAGAAAAACATTTTATCTGAAAATGTAAAATTCTAGTAAAAAGAAATAACCTGCAGCTGAAGAAACTGGGCATGTTTCATGCGTTTCTTCCACCTCCATTTTTGACTCTTCGTCTTCTGAAACATAGAAAACTAGAATGAGCTTTATGATTCACAAAAAAGTAAAAAAAAATATAATACATAAATAAAAGCAATTGTATTTACCTGATTCAACAAGGGGCCAAGGTCCTTTGAATGTCATGACGAAACTATACTTCTTCATACGCTCCTGTAGAAAAATTAAAAACTAAATTTTAAGTAATGAAAGATAAATTAGCATTCAAACTTCGAAATATAGGAAAATTAATACAATGGAAAGGATAACTTGATATATACCAATAATACCCAAACTATTATGCACTCGTTATGACGCTTCCTTGTAATGTTCCTCGTGACTTATGCGCGTTTGTCTTTGTTAGACACACAGATGCAAATTTTATGTTTCGAGGCCATATAGAATCGGTAGTTCTTGATCATTAGTGATTTTCGACCCGGTGAAGGGGGGGGGAAGATGATCTAGGAGTGCCTTTCTTTCTTCGAGCCTTCCACCACTGGGTCCGAAGAAAAGTTAACCGGTCACTGTTTGCTGCACCCTAATCAACTGGACGAAAAGAGACGTCCCCATCGGGCTAGTTATAAAGCGTTTTAACTTCTGGTGTTGTCGTTGAAGAGAGCATCCGAAACACCTTTGCTTGCCGATGTGGCAGCCGTCGACTACCTGAATTGCATTAAATGGTCTCTGAAAGCTTAAAATTCCATCGTGATGTGAAGCAACTTCCAGTGGCAGTAGATATTCATTTACGAACATTTCGAGCGCATCAATTAAATTGCAACTATCTCCTTTTAGTAAATAATTTTATCTCATTTCGTTCAGCAGACAATCAATCACAGTTAATAAACATTGTTTTGCATATAAATTAAGACTTAATATTATACTTTACCTGAATTGTAAGCTCCTTTGCTTCCAATGCCCTTTTCTTTGCTTTAAGTATTCTCGAGTTAAACTGCATTTTCTAGAAGAGTGAGAATATGAAAAATAAATCTTTATATAACACGTGGATAAATATAGTTATTTCATTAAAGCTATCTAAGTCTTATTAAAAAAAAATAGTAAGTATCCATATTTAAGCCTAAACGCTTTTTGCATCCGCTCCGCTGTATTTCTTTACAGAACACATATAAACATTGTTATCATGTACAGAGTGTTGCAAAAAGACAGAGTCAGCTCATTTGAATTATACTCGCAAGAACTACTACTGAAGTTTGTTTTGCATTTTTTAGCATTTGAGTTAACGCCGCTAATTGTAATGCATCCCTTTTTTTTTTTTAATCGGTGGCATTTTTTGATATGACACAAAGAGTTCAATAAATATGATAAGCGATTAAATTTAGGGATAAGTGATTTTAATTACTGTTGAATCGTCCGCTCTTTTTCTAAAGTTAAATTACCTACCTACAACTTTATTTGGACTAAAATAAAGGATCTCTATTGCTGTACAGTCAGTTACCACTCTCGTTTTACTACATGTTTGGCAGGAATTTACATATCTAATTGACATGATATGTGTTATTAAAGGAAGTTAAATCAAGCACTTGTAGAAAAAAAAACTTCTATATTTTCCTTTTGCATACATGTATAACTTATCATTCTGTGTTGCTTATTTATGGAAAATACGTTATTTTGAAAAGGGTGAATAATTTTCAATAGAACTGTTTTTATTCATTTTTATTACATTTTCTGTAGTTAACCCTTTATTATTTATGCTTAATTTTTTTTATTACATTTATTTATTTATTGTATTTTTCTTTTATTTATTACATTTTCTTTATTATATCTTATTTATATTATTATAATTTTATTGTTTGCTATATATTACATTTAATTAAATTTATTTCAAAGTATTTAATTGCAGAAATGATTTTATATGAATTTTTAAATGAAATTAGGCTTAACGGAGAAAATCGCCCTGTCTGGTGCGTATGTATAATTTCAGAGCTCGATGTCCTGGGGGAGCGTTTCTTTCTGTTCGGAACGCGCTGATAGCTCTAAATCTTTATTGGGTGAGCTTTCTATCTCCCTGGCGTAAGTAAGAACAGGTATCGATTTCTAATTTGACATTCGGTAAAAATTATGAGACGTACTGGATGTGGCTAATGAAGCTTTAAATAGGACACAACTACAACAGACAGAAAGACAAATGAATAATAGAGAAGCCATTTGTGTAAAACGAAATACTTACCTTATTTTTTCCCGGTATCAATACTGAAAATGGCCAGATGGAATTTTCTGGCAGCCAGGCACGTGTGGGATTCTTATCCAAAAATGTGACATGGTACCACTGTAAAAACGAAATTTTATTGAAAACAGTTTATTTTTGTTATAAAGATCAATTTCAATTCTAAACATGATTTTAAATACTTTGCTAAAGTTGTGACATTGGGCTATTCGCGGTTTCTCTTCACTAACCTTGGGGACTTTCAATTGAGATTGATTGCTTTCGCTAAACAACCTTTGCCCAACCAAAAATGAAACGTGATGAAGAATGTAATATGCAAAGCAGTTAGGAATGAAGTGAAGCGGTTAAATTAAGAAGTATATAAACTCCATCTGAAGGAGTAGGGAAGGAGGATCAGAGAGGCGTTGTAACGAGAGGAGGTGGAATCTAAATGCTATAGTATTGAAAGGCTGATTTAAGGATTAGAGTTGGGATCCGAGTGTAAACCACTTGGATTGAGAATTGTTCTAGTGTTTTCAGCAGTTGTTCCAGATTCAGACTTGCAGTTGGTAAGAAGCTGTTAGATTATTATTGGTGGGTAGAATTAAAGGGTTAATAAACTTGACCTGGAGAGCTATATTATTATTGTCTTAGTGGATATATATTAATAAATGTTGAAAGCTGTTTTGGTGGTTCTGTAATTATTGGTGTCATATTGTTTAATATTAGATATTAGTGATGGCACAAGATAACACCCGGGGTAACCGGTTGTTACAAAGTAGCAACAGAAAAAAAAACACGATAAAAATCTAGATTGTTATAGATGAAACAAAAATGCCAATTTAATTGATTTGATATTTTTAACTGCTCTGAGATTAAATATACCTGTTATAATTAAAAATCTATTATAATTAAATATACCTGAAAAATATGCCTGTTATCTAGAACCGGGATCAGCTAGCCGCTTTTGAAAATTGTCATATGATGACATTTTTTAGATTAGGCGGGACAGATAAGCAAACTTGGAGATATTTACATGAGCAATTCTAATCGTAAAGCTACAACAACTTATTATGTTAGCAAGTAATATTTTACATAACATTTATATACACATGGTCTACTTGCGATAGTTCCCTCTGACTATCTTTCTTTGTGTACTTCGGTCTTAAAAACGAAGAAGAATATTAATAAGAAGTACATATTAGTCAGAAAAACGAAGAAGAATATTAAAGGTATTTAAAGAATCAGGATGATTCTTTAAATACCTTTAAATTAATAAATGGGCGTATAATATTTTTTCTGTATAGTTAAATGTACGAAACGCATTGAAGTTAGTCCCTTTCAACAAATATTTCGTTTTTACACAAGAAGGGAAAATGAAATCGCTTTCCTTCAAATATTGGTTCATTATTAAATTCTGTCCATTTTTTAAAAATGTATGTGACTAACGTTTATGTTTAACTATAAAACAAAACTTTTCTAACGAAATACAACTTACTATTTCTCCATTATCATAAGCCTCGAAGAAATTTTCGATATCCGGGTCCATGTCGACCATGCCCGGCCACCTGAAAAACAGATAAAAGAAATCGTTACAATGACGAGATAGGTTAAGTTTGCATTTTAAGTATCAGAGTACACAGTTTCAGCAAAAGCTTTCTTTGCATCGTTTAAAAAAAGCATGTTAAACTTACGTCGAGTCCCAATTTAATTTCTAAGAAATAAAAGTCACGCCGGGGCACCAATGTACAGTTGCGGTGATGGGTTTTCGTTTCTTATCAGTTTAACACCCTAAGCAGAGTTAACTCGGGTTTGAGAAATAGGTAATATTTCTCGCTTTCGAATTAGCACGTACACAATTTTAATTTAGTTCAATTAAGATCCTTAGTTTTAATGTAAAATTTAGAATTTTTTTGTTGTTGTTCTTATTGTATTTTGTAATTTCTATGCAGTACAAGTCCCGCAGATCGTATCAATAGGCAATTACGGTGATGGAATTCCAATGTTTATCAAATTTACACACTCAAACGAGTTAACTCGGGGTAGAGAAATTGGCAATTTTCTACGTTACGTGCACTCTTAGTTTAAGTAAACTAAAATATTTGCTAATAGATGAAAATATTAGAACTTTTTTTTTGGTTTGAATTATATAATAATTGTATTATTAATTATATTTGTCACCCCTTCCCTAACTTTCACACCACGCCAATGCTAGGACTAAGAGACTCGACAGATTTTCCGTGCACCAGCCCCGGCTTAACGGTGAAACTTTGGGGGTTTCAAGGCTCGAACCCACTACTTGACGAAAAAGGCCGGCCACGAGTCCGTGACCACAAGGCTACCGCAGCCACAATGTTTGTCAGCATTTGTTCGTTGAGTTTTACTATTTTAAAACGTTTTTCTGAATTTCACTTGGTGTGTGTGTGTGTCATCAAATTTTCGATCGTTAATTTAACCTACTTCCCATCAAGCTAGAGCTTTGAAATTTTGGGAATCGTTCGTACTTGCCTAACAATGCAATATTTAGACGTTTGCGACAAGTTTAAACTCATATTTCAATAGTTTTAATAAGTCAAAATATTCTTTCCTCTCGGCGCTTTTAGGATTGAGGGAAAAATTTCTTTCCCCCTCTGGGAGCACCGGGCACTCCCCACACCGCATGAGGTATCGTAAACCTTTTGTACTCACAAAGGGGAGATACTATCTCCCCTTTACTATCTCCGAGATAGTAAGGGTTGCTGACTTTTAGTCAGTAATCATTCGCAAGAAAGAAAGTTTCCAATATTTGGCACCGTGTCTTATCACAATAATTTTTTCTGAATTCTGGTTCCCATTCTTTTTTTAATAGAATGACTTACAAACTTTCAAATGCATGTTTTGATTTTATGAATTTTTTAATACTCTCACAAATGTCTCTTTTTAAGTAAATTTTAAAGTTAAAAGTAACTAACAGTTTTAACTAATATTTCAATAATTTTCTTTAATAAACTTTGCCACCATATAAAAACGTTGGTTTTTATATCGAATTATGTTTTTATAAAGACAATACGGAATGTACGGTTTTAATATTGATGAATATTAGCTACCTCAAAATGATTTTTTAAAAAAAAATCGATATTTTCAATATATATTAAAAAATCGATAGAATATTGATTTTGATATGCTTGGTTTTGAACAAAGTCATAAAAATAAAATAACCACATCAACTGCCAATGAAATAAAATTTGAATTAAAAGTGTTGAATAACTCACCATGGATAATTTGTGTGTTTTGCCCATACAAGTTCTCCAGGGCGAAAACTGATGGTTACCTCACGAAAAAGCTCTGCAGGGTCAGAGCACTTAATCTTTTTTCCATTTTCTGCAACATAAATATATAAATCAATACAAAAACAAAATTAAAATTAAGATTGGCATTGCTAATTTAATTTCAACACATGCAAACATTTTTTTTCCTAGCTAAGTCTTAATGCATTTTCATTTTGCAAGCCAAACGTACTTTCGCACAAAAATGTTGCAAATGCTGATGACAAAAAGAATAAAAACAAACGATTTTGCCACAAAAATCAATTATTAATATGAGAACAAACAACAAATTATTAAATTAGACAATAATATTCTGTTCAGGTACCAAAATAAAAGCTAGAAATAATATAATAAATTAAAGGTATCTTAATAATGTTTATGCCTTTGGGCAAACGTAATGTAATTATTCCATAATCATAATGTATTATAACATCAATCTCTTGAATCTAACAGCTTATATCATTTATTTTATGCCCACGTATTTTTCTTGACGCCATTATTTATCAAAGCAACATGTTAAGAAGATCGTACTGTATTAAGAGTCTAGGAGATAATCTATGTGAGTATCCCCTAAGATTAATTTCGCTTACCAAAGTAATTATTTTGAAAGCGATAATGTGTGATGATAAACTAACGGATTAAAATCAGTCTCGCTACGTTATTTACAAATCTCGGTAATTCCTGAAAGGAGAAAAGCGAGTAGAATTAGCTTCAGGGAGACAAGAGCCGCCGAGTCATAGTTCCGAGTCCGAATTCTGTTTGTATTTCTCCTTCTTTTTAAAACGTTTTTCTGAATTTCACTTGGTGTGTGTGTGTGTGTGTGTCATCAAATTTTCGATCGTTAATTTAACCAACTTCCCATCAAGCTAGAGCATTGAAATTTTGGGAATCGTTCGTACTCGCCTAACAATGCAATATTTAGACATTTGCGACAAGTTTTAACTAATATTTTCTTTAATAATGCAGTTTAGCCCAAACACTTGGCGCGATTTCAAAAATTGGCACCAAACTTGGCGATTTTTTTTTGCTGAGCGTTAAATCCGTGAAACGGAACAGGGTAGCCACATTTGGCAAAATACTGCCAAATAATTCTTGTCGCCAAGGATAAACCTTTCCTGAATTCTGGTTCCCATTTTTTTTAATAGAATGACTTACAAACTTTCAAATGCATGTTTTGATTTTATGAGTATTATGAATTTCTTAATATGCTCACAAATGTATCTTTTTAAGTAAATTTTAAAGTTAAAAATAACTAACAGTTTTAACTAATATTTCAATAATTTTCTTTAATAAACTTTGCTACCATATAAAAACGTTATTTTTAAAAACGTTGGTTTTTATATCGAATTATTCTGAATTTCACTTGGTGTGTGTGTGTGTGTCATCAAATTTTCGATCGTTAATTTAACCAACTTCCCATCAAGCTAGAGCTTTGAAATTTTGGGAATCGTTCGTACTCGCCTAACAATGCAATATTTAGGTATTTGCGACAAGTTTTAACTCATATTTTTTAAATAATGCAGTTTAGCCCAATCACCTGGCGCAATTTGAATAATTGCCAAACTTGGCGAATTTTTTTTTTTTTTGGCTGAATGTTAAGTCCGCTTCGCGGACCAATTTAGCAACATTTGGCAAAATACCGCCAAATAATTCCTGTCTCCGAGAGTGGTTTGACTAAACTGTATTCCAACCATTTAATTTACCGGATTAATTAATTTTAGTTAGTTTTAACGTTTCGTATTTCACTTGGTGTGTGTCTGTATGTATGTGTATCAGTGTGTCATCAAATTGTCTGTTGTTAATTTTACCAACTTCCCATCGAGCTAGAGCTCTGAAATTTTGGGAACCGTTCTTATTTGCCTAACAATGCAATATTTAGATATTTGCGACCAGTTTTAGCTAATATTTTAATAATTTTTTTTAATAAACTTTGCCACCGTATAAAAACGTTGTTTTTAAAAACGTTGGTTTTTATTTCGAATTATTATTTGTTAAATTATAGAAAGGTCACATGAACAGCGGATTATTAAATGTGCAAATTAATCTAAGAAATAAAAATACGAAAGTCGACAGGAAAGCAAAAAAATAAATTGTTTTGTGATAAAATGTGCTCTTGCTTAAAATATTTTAAAATCTTACATTTTTAGAAATAAATATTACAAAAAATACAACTTCAAGACCTAATGATTGTTAAACCCAGAAAATCTAATTCATTATATATTTTTAATGCGCGTTCCTCCTCATCAAATAAAAAAAAAATGGGGGGGGGACTACGTTGTTTGACTTCGTCTTGTGAATAACCGTGACTAATATAAATCATCGTATATAGATATGTAGTGCACAGGGAATATCTGTGGCATGTTACTGAATAAAGAGGAGCAAGAAGTTAATATAATTCATTCTCATGCACACAATACTGGTGCAAGAAAGTCTATTGGTCGTTAATATTTGACTGATTAAGTTTATAAATGTCGTTCCTGTGTCGAATCAAGTTTTGATGTTATTGAGATAGCAATATTTTTAATTATAATCTTCGTTTGAGGATGCGATTCAGTAACTGCTTCACATTTATACTAATAGTTGCTTTGTGATCATTGTATGCCGTAGAATATAACTAGATTGATTTTTCTTAACCAAATTTTCTGGAATAAAAAATTATAGAACTTCCGATGGTTAAGATCTTAAGTAACGAAGTGAGGCATCACAAATTTTAATTTTCCATTTTTACATAATACCATTAGCCTTGCAGCAAACATATTTATTTTCAAAAATAGGTATAACTCTATTCTGTAAAATATTTAACTATAAAAATCAATCTGATAATCTCCGTCATTATTAGAGGATTTCGGAAGAGGATAGATACTAAGTAGATTCGACATATTGAAGCAGTTCGAGCTAACTTTTGTTTACAGTTTGTTCAGAGAAGGAGCGCCATCTGGTGGTAACATTTTTATCAGCATGCCTAAAGAGCTTTGGAATGAATTATAACTGTGATTTCATACCTGACAGTCGATCGAATTTACACCGAAATTTTATGATAACTTTAGGTCTAAAACAAAGTGTCTGGTTGTTAAACAACAAGTGACTCAAATGTTTGAGATAGTCTTTGTTAATTTTGTATGGAATACATGATCAAAAGTTGTACAAGAAATTATAAATCAATTTCAATATAAAGAGGTCTCGCCGTATTAGTAAAAAAAAAATCTACCATTTATATATGAAACTCAAATACTTACTACCAATGCTCATTGAACAGTGCCAGTTGTCTGGTACTTCTTTTTGTTCAGAATACGAAAATACTATTCGCCACTTAAAGCAATAAGTGCACTCGATTAGTATTCCATATATTTCAATTTCTCCCTCGTTTATCCATTTCTTGACTCGATCACGAGTAGTACGTTTTATTTTTTTTTCCATAGCCTAAAATAAATCAAATAGATAACTTTAATAAAATGTAGAACATGCTTTACGAAAAATAATTTCATGAAATTCCAACTATAATAAGATGCATTAAGGTCCAAAATTTAATATATATACACTGGAGGGTGGTTCAAAAAGTACACATATTGAGACACAGACGCCAACATTGAGGTAAAATGTTGCGACCAACTGCCATCTGTTAAACGGAGCTGAAACAAATTTGACATTGATTTAAATTTACAGCCATTTGCTGCCAAATCAAAATTTGATTGCTGCCGCGTCGAGTTGTCATCCTCGGTGAGATATGGATTCATCATTATGCACATGAAATCAAGCAAAAATCAAAACGTTGGGTTTTTTCTGGACAATCTTTTCCAAGAAAAAAAAAACGAAAATGGTCTCGAGTCGAATAACTGAAATTTAGACAGTTGCGCAGTGAGTAATGATGCTTACTAAAAACAAAATATTTTCGATTCTATGAGCACCATCTCTTAGAATGTCTCGGACTTACTGAACGAATGTTGATTTGTAGAAGAAACACCTGATCATAGACGGCGCTGCCTCTGCTACAGAAGGGAGCCCGCTCTTGAAGGAGAGTCGATTAGATCGAAACGAGGGAGACGCCCTTGTTGATATCTCGTAGATATATAGGCAGGCGATTTGTTGCGTTAGAAGTTAAAGACGAATACTTTTGTTTTTAAATGTTATTGTGAAACGTCTTGTCCAGTACGTGAAATAAGTCTTTATGTGAAAAGTCATTATTAAATGTGCTTAAGTTCAAAGTTTGATTCTTTAATTAGAATAATTAGTAACATCGACCAAACCCCATATATATATATATAGATTTAACTTTGATCAATTTTGAATATAGGATTGTTATTTGATTATTTTGTACGTATGATGAATTTTATTTCTGTGTTTTTCAATAATTGTTTACGTATATGTTTTTGTTCATGAAACCGTGTGCGCTCAAGATGATGAACCTCCGTTCATCCGAAGGGAATATGTTGGAAATAAATTATTTGGATACCGCCAGAAGGCGTCTTGTCGCGTGTAAGTAAGAGCGCACGGGCTCATGGGTAATATTTCAGAGTACATTTAGATCTTGAATGTATAAGGTGGGATTTTCCTTGTTTTGTTTTCCTGACCGCAGAAGCGGGTTAAGACTCCCATCGACACGCCACCACGAATTTCCCTACCTAATGTTACCCTCTAAGCGTTTTGCACGCTTTTCTCCGTGCTGTTCGAGATATTCCAAAAGCATTTGCGCCGGGTAATCCCGTGTGGTTGTGAACACACCTAAAGCGCTTAAGCCGCCTTTTATCGCCTTCACAGGATGTATTTCAAGATCGTTTGCGCCGGATTTTTCTGAAATTCCTTTCCCCCCTCCCTTTTGAAAGTTTTACATCTTGTTAAATAATTGGGGAGGGTTGCGGACACACAATGAACAGGAAATTTTATGGCTCACTAGGGAACTGTCACATTGTTTATGACGAGGAAGAGACGATGGACACCACTGATCAAGATCGTAACAACGAAGCTTGACTGATTCGGACCAGGATGGAAGAAAACCTCATGGAAGCATTAGAAAAATTACAAACCAAAAAATACAGTATTCCATTTACATGTAATAGTAAAGAATACAAAGAACAAAAAGAAAAAATTAATATTGAAGTCAGAAAATATCACTAAAACAAGACTTAGAAAATGAACTGGATAAAACCAAATGCCCTCTCCAATGCAAATCACACAAAGAAACCTCTGAAATTCGCAGTTTAACCATGGAAAAATTATACCACCCTAAACCAAACATAAATACCCAGAAGAAAAAAGCATCTCAAAAAGAGGACTTCCTACCTCCAGCGAAAACAGCCAAGAAATGAAAAAGTAATATTTACAATTCACAGGCCCGACATTCACCTACAGAAAACATATTACTTAAAAAATATAGAAATTCCATAAAATTGAAAAAGTACCAAAAATTAAAAGAGAAAATTACTATAAAAGACCAAAAAATATGTACAGAAAGAGAAAAACCCAGACATTAGCCAAGGAAAACAAAGAAAGAACAATCCGATACTTAATCAGATTTATAAGTACCCATTAGCTTTCCTCTGACGGATGTGGCAACTATTCTAACACTGAAATACAATTATTCGAACCTATCTTAAGCGTAGGAGACAATTTCCAATACTGTTGGACTTTTACAACTTTATTTATGAGGTAAAATAGAAAAATGGACAACGTTACTTAATCCTGTGATAATTTTACGTTTCAAAACATAATTTGATTCAATTTTTTTACATTATTATTCCTTAAAGCAATGTTGAAAATGTTCGCCACTATTTTGAATGCAAACATGAACACGTCGAAACAAGTTTTTCGACACACTGCAAAACATTCTAAGTTATTAACGAGATTTCTTCAGGAATGATACGTTTTAATTCATCGATGTTTGCAGAACTTCTCCCTATCTTTGAGATACCCCACAAACAAATCTAGCGAGGTGAGGGCATGTGACCTTGGTGGTCAGAGGCCTATTGAAACTAAACGGTCATCAAAGAATTCCTAAAGCACTTTCATTGTTAAGTTTGACGCGAGTAGAGTGGCTCTGGCTTTCTGATACCAGCAGTAACTGTCCTGAGTCTCCAGTGCAGCAATACAAGTTTGAATTATGTCCAAGCACACTTCGGAATTCTTTAAAATCAAAGAATTAGTTCATGTAGACAATTTTTATTGTTGCCATTCATAATCTTACGAAATGAGCTTTCAAAAATTTGGAAAAATAATAATAATAAAAAAAAAAAAAAAAAAAAAATACGCTCATTAAATAAGTAAGGATGTTAAGAAGTCTTGCAACATTTATTATAGATATGGATAATTTTTTATTACAGATATGGATAATTTGAATTTTTGTCTTTACAATTGTGAAATTTGAATTGATTTTTTATGAAAAACATGGATTCGAGTAAGTAGTTTTTAAAGTTTTAAATCTTTAACTGGAAATATTTAATTATAATGTTTTATTGTTTCGAAAAAGTCTTAAATTTTTAGTTGAATAATTTTTAATTGGATAATTAAATAGATGGTTTTTGTTTAAAAAATTTTAATTGGAAGGTTTTTAGGTGAAGAATATATTTTATTGGTTTGGAAAACAATTGTTTTTGAAAATAATTAGTAATTGAGATATCTCGACATTCAATTTTTCTTCTTTGTTTATTGTTTCTTTTCTTTACAAATTGAATTGTGGAGTAATCCATTTTTACTCAACAAGATGCATTGGGTTGGTACCATAGAACTTGTTTAACCCCACAATTTAGTCCACAGTCTGAATATGCATGTTTTGTTTTGTTGGGTATTCAAATTATTCTTTGGTTCACACACACATACACACATATATATATATATGCACCTGCAGTCATAAAGTTCATCATATATACCATATAAAAGAAAAATATTTAGAAATAAATTCTTAATTTGTTGTTATATTACTTTGTTTTAACTTTATTTCTTGATTTTAAATTTGACTGATACTTTTTTTAAAATTTGTTGTTTCTCTGTGGTCCATGGTAAATTTTTAACTTTTTCAACTTTTAATAAAAAATACTATACTGACCCTTTGTCTTTTGTACTTGATTTATTGTATATAATGATATTATTATGGATTGATTGTTATATAATGGATAATCTTGTTAATAATTTTATGTGATATTTTACTACAATTCTAAATAATTTTAACTGTATTAATGAATATGAATTTTATTACAAAAATAGAGAGACTGGCAAATTGGCTTGGTTATCAATGTCCGGTATTACACTATGATGGTGTGTGAATTATTATCAAAAAATTACCATTTTGTATTTATGATCACTATGTGTAGTTATTTATGATGGGTGAGATAATTTCTTGAGTGCTAAATAAGATATTTTGATGGATTCATGTAATATTAGTGATTGCAAAGATGGGTGCAGACATAATGGGTCAGTATATGAAAAAACTTTAAAACTAAAATATTCAAAAAATGTTTATAATTGTTCTTCTTTTGATAGTGTTTTGGGTTCAAGAGATAATTACAGCAGAAAATATAAAACTAGAATTGTTTGGAAGAGTAATTTTGTTAAGAAAATATCTAATAACTCTAGGTGTTTGTATAGATTGAAAAATGGATCTAATCAAAATGACATAGAGACAAATAGTAATATTGAGGCGAATTGTTATGATAATTATTTGCAGAATTTAAGTGAGATAAGATTAAAATATAGAAATTGTAATGATAACAGATGCAAAACTTGTATCATGATAGTTGCGGAACAGAGAGATAAAAAATCCCAGTTTACTTTCTGCAAAACGAACAACTGTATTTATATGATGAAATGTAAAATATGTGAATTCAAATATATAGGTCAAACATCTAATTATATTAATATTAGAATGAATCAACATAGATCAGATTCAAAGAAATACCAAAAGGAAAATTAATTTAGTAAAATTGAAATCGAGCATTTTAATATGCATGGATTTCATAACATTTATTTATATATAATTAGGATTATTCCCAATAAGATGAAAAGGTTATGGTGGGAAAATTTCTATATAGGATTTTTTATTAATTTTATTATAGTTTAAATATAATATATTATGACAGAAATTTGCTTCAGTTGATGAAGCGAAAATATATAATGGAATGTTTTTGTACCGAAGATAAATGTAAAAATAAAAATGTGAGAAATAATAGAGATAAACATAAAAAAAGGAAACAAATATTATTAGGAATAACATTATAGAATTAGAAAAGGATTTTAAAAAGAATTTCAACAGTAAAAAAAATTTAATTTTTCATATTCGGTTTGAAGAAAGCTGAAATTAGAGTTGCTAGGGAGATACTTGGAAAACTACCGGATGAACAAGGTTATCATATTATGAAAGATCGAAGTAATTACATAATTAAAAAATTAAATATGAAGGTGCATATTGATAAGGAAAATGTAACGGAATATTGCCCATTTCGATTCTTAAACAAATCCTTCAATAGGATAAATTTTTCAAGTGTTTTTAAAAAATGCATGCATTTATTCCCAATTAAAAATATAACTATAAAAAGTGCTTTTAGGTGTAACAAAAAATTAGGAAAATTAATATTTAATTACAATTATGGAATGGATATGGAAATGTTGGGTCAATGTGCGTGTGATCGGTATGGTGACCATGTGGATGAATATCATGGCCATGTGGTCATTGGGGATTTGAATTCAATTAATGATGAAAAATTAAGAAAGATAATGAGGAAAGGAACAGGCTACAGATTACAAATGACAGAGAGTAATTATGTAGCTAAAAAGAAATATGTAAAGATCTAGATAACTTTATTATGAAAATAGCTATGAAATATAGTATGCCCTATGAGGCCTTTAGGGAATTTAAGGATAGTCTGCAATGAAATAAAAAAAGGTTAATTATAGATTTAAAAATGGAATAAAATTCCAAGATATTAGAACTTCTATAGAAAATTTACAAAAAATTTTATAATTGTATACGTGAATAAAAGTTCCTGGAAATTTTGCACTCATTTGTAAACAATTTTATATCAAAAGGATGAATGAATATTTCCAGGATAATTAATAATGAATATTTCCAGGAAGCTTTTGTTTCCTCCAAATGTAAAGAAAGAGAAATTATTAATAGATTAGATGCATTTCACAAAAAAATTGATTTACAGTTCAATAATAAAAATTTCCCGCATGTTTTTTTTAACTTCTAAATTCCATAAAAACCCAATTAAATTTAGAACTATTACAAATGCATATAATACATACATAACTAAATCTGGTAAAATCTTGCAGAACGTATTAAATAATATTTTAGAAAAGTTTGAGCCAACTGCTATTATTAAAAATATTATAGAATTACTTAATTCCATAGGCAATACACGAGTACAAGCAATCTACAGCTATGATTTTCAGGATCTTTTTAATTCCATTGATATAGAGGATATGATTAGAGTTATGATGATACTCTATAATCAATATGGCATAAAAAATACTATAAAAACGAGCAAATTTAAAAACCTTTTACGATTAGTACTGCAGGAAAATTATATTTTCAATAAGCAAATATACAAACAGATAAAACGCCTAGCTCAGGGTGGACCAGCTAGCCACATTTTAGCTAATCTTTATTTACATTTTTATGAATCAAACCACCTTAACAACTCTATTTGTGTTTTATATAGATATATATATATAAAAACGACCTAATAATTATGTTTTAGCAAAAGTAAAGATTTTAAGCCGAACATTGATTTTTATCCTAATTATTTGATTTTATAGCAGACAAATTCAGATACAGGTGGGGCTGAATATTTGGATACAGAATTACAGCTAAAGGATCACACCATTTATAGTAATTTATTTGATAACAGACATGCATTCGGGTTTAAGATAATTAATATGCCTTATTGGGAAAGCAATATTCTTTTATCTATATACAGAAACATTATATTAAATTTTTTGCATCGTAATAAACTGTTAATAAGATATTTATAAGAGAATGTGTAAACAATGCGATTATCCATTAGATTTTTTAAAGAGATATATTCCCAATAATTTATATGATGGTTTATTTTGATGTGTTTTTAAGATTTCCGATGAGGACTTCTTAGGGGACTCGGGAAGATATTGGAATATCATTATGTAAATTGTAAATGACATCTAAAATTTTTTTATATTATAATGGTTTCTCAATAGAATCTTTGTTTCATGAATTTATTTTTATGTATTTTTAATATTTATATCTTGGAGTAAGAGCTTACTCTAATATCTTTTGGATTGGTGACTTATTCAAAAAGGTAATCTTATACATAAGGGCTATTACCTTTCAGGACATTCGTGAATTTTTAAGCTTTCGTTTCAAAACAAATACTCCACACAACATTAGGATTACAAGGACAGTTAGTTAGTGGTCTAGTTGTGAAGATATTTTGAAACATTTTTGTATTATATTACACATTTACAAACACATATTTCACTCAATTAATTTCAAATAATTATAACAAATAAAATTCTGATTTATGTATCATTTAATATGATATCTGGTCATGGTTGGTTTATTGGTGGATTTTTATTAAATATTCTATATTGAAACTTTTTCACTCAAATTAGTTAAGTACTATTGACTTCCAAATTTTATCTGGCAACAGTGCAGCATGGTGGTGGACATCCTCATTTAAAAAAGTTCCTTGGCCTATTGCACTGAGGTTCATGATCACTTGTCAAAGATATGATTTTTTGAATTTTTGCCTTTATAATTGTGAAATTTGAATTGATTTTTCCTGAAAAACATGGATTCGGGTATGTAGTTTTTAAAGTTTTAAATCTTTAACTGGAAATATTTAATTATACTGTTTTATTGTTTCGAAAAATATTTTAAATTTTTAACTTAATTAACTTTAATCCATTTTTACCCAACAAGATGCATTGGGTTGGTATATGACATCTAAGAACTAGTTTAACCCCACAATTTAGTCCACAGTCTGAATATGCATGTTTTGTTTTGTTGGGTATTCAAATTATTCTTTAGTTCAAATTTGATTCAATATCATTTTTTTACTTAGTTCTATAAATGTGTTTTTTTTTTTTTTTGTTGATTTTAGATTTTAATTGTTCTCTCTCATGTTTTTTAATGATAAATTCATTGCTTTATCTTATACATATATATATATATATATATATATATATATATATATATATATATATACATATGCACCTGCAGTCATAAAAGTCATCATATACCATACAAAAGAAAAATATTTAGAAACTATAAATATTTTTTAAAAAAGGTTAAGAAATTAAAGAAAACGTTACATTGTATAAGTTACACAATATTTTGTAAAAGCAAGTGATAAAACCTCTTCAGATTATGCAAACAACTATAAAATTCACATAACAAAAAATCTACATACAGGAGGTGCTTAGGTAAAACGTCACAGAATTTTAATTTTCTTAAAGTAGAGACGAAACAACTTTGCATGTTATTTTTGAAAAGTGAATATTGGAAAAAGTTTTCAACAATTTGCGTTGTTCCAGTAAAAATAGCCAGAATAAAGAAAATTTAATGCCGATATGTGGAATTAACTGGATTTATTTTTAAGCTCTTAGAGTTAGGGTTGACCCGTTTTTGCCGAAGGTGGAAAAATCCGGTAAAAACCGTCCTGGCAAACATACATTTTTGCCACTTTGCCAAAAATAGATATGTTTTATTTACGGGGATGTAACTTTTTAATTTTTTACAAAGTCTAACTCTAATAATGTATGACTTTAATGTTTTTTAACTTACTCAGAATAATATATTCAATACATTATTGAAACAGTAATCTAAATGCTATTAAATTTGTATGCTTTTTTTTAGATAATACTATGAATGCAGAACACGGGAAAGGGAAAAGAGTAAATAACAATAAAGTAAATCACCGGCTTCGATTTAAGCTATTAAACAACAGTCGTAACTATTAAACAACTAATTCTTATGTTTCAGTTAGTTTTTACAGAGAAGTAATACCAATTTTGCTATGCTATCAGAACAACAGAAATTTGAAGAGATGCAAACTTAGTTTGCAATATAAATATGAAAAAAATAGAATAACTCAATATTAAACTACAGCTTTAATAACGAAAATAATTACACATAAAAAGTTAAATCCCATCAAATTCAATTGCATTTTCTACATCAGAACACATTTTTTTTTGTTTTTTCAACATTGCGTGACAAAAAACAAGTTTTGCAATATTATCTGTTCCCAACCTATTTCGAGTTTTTGAATGTACAAATGAAAAATTAGAGAATATTCTTTCTATGTCAGTAGAACTTGATGGGGATATTTGAAGAGGTGCAACTAACTTGCAAAAGTCTTTAGAAATGTTACATGCTATTGCTATACTTCTCCATTTATGAGCATCAATGGTTTTAATCACTTGATCTTCAAAAAATGTATCTGGAAAAGGTTTTTCTTTCATTTCAAAGTTTATAGCATACGATATAAATAAAAGGTTTAGTTTTTGTAGGCATTCTCTGGCCTTTCTTTCTGTTAATAATTATGATTTTCTCCTCTGTACTTTAGGATGCAATAAATACGCAAGAATATGCCAATCCAGAACGCTTAAACCTTTTTTTTTTTTTTCACCACAGCAGAATGAGGTTTCAACTCATTATAGTTCAACAACTCGCACCATACACGACAAGCATCAGCAACTGTTGTAGAATCACTTTCCAGATGAGCCAAAGCACTTGCTACTGGCTTTAATTGTCTGATAAGGTCTTTCACTTGTTGATAAAGGTTAAAATCCCGTATATGAACTACGATCCATCTCCTCATAATGCTCTTTTGTAATTTTTACATATGATGTATGATTTCGAATAAATGTTTCAAGACAAATCAGCTGACTACCCCACCTTATACAACCAGGTTAATTGAGGTGAAACACATTCACTGCATTCCTTTAACCATGCTCCAGAAGCATGGTGATTTCAAAAATACTTGTAAATATCTACTTCGTGTTTCATAATGCTTGAAGGTGTTATATCTTGTCCCAAAAGGTTTAGCCAATGAGCTCCACAACCATATGTTATCAGAGTTGAATTCTCAAATTTTTGTTCCGATTCACGTCTCATTTTCTCCATATTTTTAGCACTATCAGTAACAATGCTTTTGACAAACATATTTTTCTGTAGTAGTTTGAATAATGTCACTGCATTTGTTGTATAAAAATTCTGCTCATTTTTTTGTAGTTCCTGTGTTTTCAACATCTAAAATATATGACTCTCCATTAATTTGAATGCAAGATGCTATTATGGATTCATTATAGATATTGCTCCATCCATCAATAACAAGAGTACCTTCATTCCCTTTTAAGTTTCTACAAACTAATCCATCCTTTTTATTTGTAAACAGCATCTAAAAAGGGGCCTGCCAGTTCTTTACGTGAAGGGGACTTGAAACTTGGTCTCAGGATATGGAGGTTTAATCTACAAAATGAAGAATTATAACACCCCTCCATATCTCATAAAAATTATTAATTCCTACCTGAAAAACAGAAAGTGTGTGAGTGATTGTAAAGTTTATTGGCACAAGAGCCAGACATGGCTATGCTGCGCCAAACAAGATTAAACTGTGGTCTAGACGTGAAGTCGAAAGAAAGATAAAAACTGAAAATTCCAAGAGACTGTTAACGAGAACCTGTCAAGCCCAAGAATTATAGAAGCTGGAGTCCCGCTAGGAGGAATCCTCTCAACAACTTTGTTCAACTACTACGTGAACGACATCCCTACACACCCAAAAACAAAATTATGCATGTATGCAGACGACACTGCGATATTAGCAAAACACTACTTTTCACCAAACATATGCCAAGCATTAAACGAACACTTACAGAAATTAGAAGTATGGTACTCTACTTGGAAAATTACCCTGAACGTTTCCAAGACAGAGGCCGTCTTCTTCTCACGAAATCACAGAAAAATAGAACCAGACATTTTTCTGGAAAACAAAAATATACCCTGGTCTCTAGAAACCAAACATCTTGGTGTAACGTTGGATAAAAAAGCTCACTTTTAAACAACACGTTCTACGAATTAAAAAGCAGTATAATTCTGCAGTAAATAAAGTTTTCCCCCTTATTTCGCGTAAATCTACATTAAGTAGACGTAATAAATTGCTTATCTACATCCTGATTCTAAGACCCATCCTGACCTATGTTAGCCCGGTCTGGTCACACTGTGCTAACACAACTTTTGACATGACAGAAAAATCACAAAATTCCACTATAAGAATAATTGTAAAAGCCCAATGGTACATGAGAAATACAGACATAAGATTTTCAATTAAACTCCCTACACTTCAAAATTTTATTAAAAAACTATCTGAAAATTTCTTCTTAAAATAGACACCTCAAACAATAAAACCATACAAGAAATAGAAAAATACACCTCCCTCAGAAATAACCCACAACTACATAGACCAAGAGAAATCCTAATTCTATAAATTCTTTAAATTTTAAATTCACTCTTAAAGCAACACCACAGTCATTCCTAGTCACACACACAATTTGCACCCCTACACACCCACCCATATATATAGAATTAACACACATCACCATCGACCAATCACAGACCGCGCTCTCACTGCAGCCAGACCGAGCAAGCAAGCAGGAACTCAATAGACTTCTGCTGCAATATATTAAGCCTACTTCAAGCACTTCAACTTAAATTTTGTTTTACTCATTTAGTTTTATTAATTAGTGAAGTTATAATACTATTAGTAATTTATCCTGCAATTTCATAACTTATAATTTAATTTTAAAACTTTAATGTATTTTTAAAACTTTAATTTTTCAAAGCTATTGCAATTTAACTTATTATTAATAACTCATTAACTCCTGGGCAAGTGTAATAACCAAAGTTCAGTTCACCAAAAATATTAATAGCCATTTCACAGGGGATAGAAGCCCGAGAGGGTTAAGTTCCCCGATATAATAGTAGTCACTAGAATATGGATCAAATTTTTAAATGATTTGCTTTCCACATCAGCAAAAGAAATGTTGCAGGCATAAAACATCTTTGCAAGAGCCAAATCAATCATCATTTTGTCTTCATCTAAGGTTTTTGAAATAAATTTTTAATATTACCTTCTAAACATTGTATTTTAACTGGAGGTTGATCTACTTCATCCATCACTGAATTTCTTCCACACATTCCCTTGAAGATTTTTTTTGCACAGTTAAAAACACGTGCTTTCATCCTAGCTACTTTGTTACTTTGCATATGCCCATATTTTTTGCACTTGGCAACAATTTTACCATTCACAGATAATCTATGAAAAGAATCCCAAATAGAGTCCTTTATACATTATTTTAAGAAAATATTTTTCACAGACTAGAAATCTAGAAACAGAAGAAACCTTAAAAAACAAAATGGCTAATATGTTGCTTTTCAGTTTATCTTGAAGCAGAATTCAGTAAAATTGTATGCACCTGTTTCTTTCTAGTTCCTGATTGGTCAAGATTCTGTACAATACACCTGTTCAGAATAAACCTGATAACAGTTGGGTGGGAGAACAGGTGATTGGTGATAAACATTGTAAAGAACATGGATAAAAACATTTTGCAAAATAATTTACTCTCTTTTCCAATGATCAAATTATATTTAGGTGTGCAATCTGCACGATGAGAATGGAAAAATGGTGAGAATATCACCTAAAAATTAATTTGCCTATATTTGCTGTAGTAATTGAAGCTTATATTTGCTATAATATTTTTTTTTTAATATAGTTATTACTTATTAGCGTCTTGAATATACAAACTGTAAGTTTAAACGATTTTAGTATATATATATATTACTATTAAAGACAATATTACTGCATTAAATTGAAAAATACAGACAACAGTTTTTATCTCTCATTATATGAATTTTTTTACAAAATAGATTATGTTTATACTTATATTTTGATTGCTTTCATCAATGAAAATTATTTTAAATTGTTTTAATTAAGAAATTAATATTAATGAAATATTTAATTAATATTCTGATTTAAGTCTAAATTGTATTTTGTACAAAATTATATTGTTTTCTGTTCAATTTTTAAATCCAGCCAATTTTCCTAGTTTTGGTCGGTTTTTACCAGGTTTTACTACTGTCCTGGCAATAATACCATTTTGCCGGCAAAATGACAAACTCTATTTAGAGTAGATGGCCAAATATTTTCAATGACTAAGAAGCTCGAACAGTGTGTGGGAAAAGTAAGGTTAAATGCGAAATTATTCACTCCTAATGGAATTTTTCGCGATATCTCGAAAAAGTGTAAATGGAGAAGCAGAAGAATCCTCCGATATGAAATATATCTTGGCAGAATTCCGCAAAGAAAAACCCTTTTCATACTGAGAAAATCTAAGGAAAGTGATAACTTTGCTAATATATCTATATCGATTAAGGTATTTTTTTGAAAACAGATCTTTTTACCGATGAGAGTAAATATAATGCTTTCGGAAGGGATGGTCGTATTAAAATTTAGCAGTGCAGAAAAATTGAACTTTAAACTCATAAATATCGTTACTTCAGTGAAATATGTTGGAGAAGGAGGCCTAGTTTGAAAGACATCAATCAGGTGCTGGTATTGCAAAAAATATTTTTTATTGATGTTTCGAACGTTATTAGCAAATGCAAAATTTTGTGTTCGCGTATGTTGTCAGTTTACTACTCAGAATGGTTCCTTTATGAAATATCTGCACAACTCACACCCATCCTCAGTCGTCAGAATTGAATCCATTGAACATATATAGCATGAATTCGACAAAAATTTAGAAAAACTCCAGAATCCAAGATGAAGATTCCTTAAAAAACACATTGATGCAAGTAGGGTCTGATATTACGCCAGATACTAACTGCTATTGCCTCATTGCATAAGAGATTGCAAGCCTTCATTGATTCATACACATAAGTTCAAGGTATAAGATAGTTAATTATTTTCAACTGCTTAAATTTTTTAAACTTTCATTTTCCTTGATGTATATGTACACTTTTATGTTATGTGGTTTTCATTAAATAAATTATGTTTCTTTATGACATAAATGAGTGTGGAAACAATTTTTATTTCAATATAAAGAATATTACAAATTTTCAATACTTTTATTACATAAAAATTGTCATTTTTGATGGTCTATCTTAAATTTTTTGACTCGTGGAATACTTTGAGCTTTACAAAATAAATTTAAAATAGCCTCCCCTCATTATTTCTTCTAATTCCATAGTTTAAACGAAAAACACTTTTCTTTTAGTTATATTAATCTTTCAACACAATGAAACAATATTCTGTGCAATATTTCTTAGTAGGTTCTGAAGTGTGTTATTTCAATTTTGACTAAGGGAGACAATATTAACAATTACATATTTACACAATGTATGTTACAACTGATTGAAGTACAGTTAAAGATGTACACAATTTACTTTTGGGTGCACTGATTCCATCACAGAGAGAGTTTTCAGAGTTATCTGCATCATAATTTATTAAGTTACACAATAAAATAATCAACAACACCAAAAATAAATTCATTAAAAGCAAAAATATGTGAATTGTATAAAAAGTTGCATGTATAAAAACCAGTCCGAATCGAATTTACGATTCAATTTTATTTATTTTTTCTTGATAATTTTTAAATTCCTATTAAAATCTAAAAACTAAGATAATGCAATCGTCAATTTATGTTTTAAAACAATTTAGATTTTTGTTAACATATATTATATAACATTCGATACATTACGTTGTGAATATTTTTTATTAATTTTACATAGTATAATGTGTGAATCCATCCATCTATTCTATATTAATACATTAAAAATTCTGAACTGCGGTCAAGTGACGAGGATGATACCTGAGCTGGCCGCTCCCTCTCCTAACTTCCACACCACGCCATGGAATTAATTTGGTCCTCGACAGATTTAACGTGCATCAGCCACGGCTACATGGCGGGTCTTTGGTGGCTATCAAGGCTCGAACTCCCAACTCGATGAAATCCGCCGGCCGCGTTCAGAAAGTATATTATTTTACTCTTTGATAGGTTCGCAATTCCGCCATTGAAAAGGTTCTTCAGAGTGATATGTGATGCCAATTTTAGTAATTTCTTAATTTTTTAGAAATAAACGATATTGCAACTTGCAATCGGAATAAAAACTTCTAATTTTAAAATTATTATTATTTTATCAGTTTTGGACGCCATAACCGTTTTCTTTTATTATAATACACTGGCAGCCTCTCACATACCACGTGGGATATGCATAGCCTCCGGTTGAGAACCTCTGAATTAAGGAATAACACACACCCATCTTGTCAATAGTATAAGCCCTCATGCGCCCATCAATTTTGCTGACTACGAACTCATAGATATGCGAGTACTATAAATTCCTTTCTTAATAAAGAAGCAGTACAATGTATCCGAGATAGAATACAATTTGAATAATTATCTGCGATCTGGTGTATTAGTTATATTAAAATAGTATTTTGATACTGGTAATTAATTAAATATATAAAATGTAAAGAAAGTGCGTTAAAAGGATTAATTTGAATACCAAGTTGATGTTTGAAGGATTAGTGTTCTACTTAAATAATTATTCCGATTTCATTTTATTTCATTGACACCTAAGCTAGAATTTAATGCAAGGCTAGATTATAGCTTAAGGCTCCCGTCTACCTGCCATTTTGATTTCGTCTGTTTAATAGTTACTCCTATGGAATTTCGACATCAATTCTCATATCTTTACTATTTGGTGTATTTGAATGTAATAAAATGCATCTGAAAGAGCAAAAAATAATGCATGCTTCTGCGGAATTACTTTTTTTCCTCCATTTTTTTAAAATATTTTTAACCTATATTTTAAGCATTTGTTAGAGAGTTTTCCAATCTTTAAGAAATATTTTTAAATATTGATAATCATCCGATAGCCATTGTGTTGCTTCTCAATGCGTGGTTAACAAACAATCAAAATCATTATTGGGTTAAAGGGACTAGGCACCTTTTGACCAATTTTTTTTATTTAATAGTTTAAACTTATCTTTTGTGTATATTATTAACAGTTACCACTATACAAAGTAATTTTACTATGAAAAAAAGGGCTTAATTTGATAAATATTTTAAAAATTAAATTTTCTTAAAAAACTTCAAAGATTTTAAAATTTCTTCTTTCACAATTATCACTATTTTGACACCAATTTTTTTTTCAGGCTCATAAGAATATATCTAACAACTTTAGGGATCGATTTTGCAATAAACAAATTAGTTTTTGAGAAAAAAATTAAAAAGCATACATCTATGGAAAATAGGTAAAAAAAACATGATTTCTGCTACATTTTCTCTTATAAAATTTTGTCTATTCAAAATATTGAAAAATGGACCCCTTATTTTACTAAGCACATTATAACAAACAAGCACAGCAAAATTCAAGTTTTATAATAAATATCTGTTAAAGTTTTGTAGTTTTAAAAACCATGGTGTCATGAAAAATCCCAAACTGAGAAAAAGCTATTGTAAAGAATAATAATCAGTAAAAAATTATCAGAACAATGTCTAATTTTTGTAATAATTTGTCAATATAATGTATAGATATATATCTTTAAAATAAAGCATAATATAATTCAATTTGAAAGCATTTAACAAAAATATAAGCTTTAATAAAAAGTTTCTCTGAGTCCAAAATCGCGAAAAATTTCAAAATCTTCATCTGATTGCTCTTCGAAAGAAACATATATTAAATATATTTAAAAATAAATGAAATATATAAGATAAATAAAGTAAAAGTATATGAAATGTACAATGGAAAATTTAAAATACTTTGTAAAATTTATTTTGCTACTCAATTTCAATATCTAATATAAAATAAAGTAAAATATGTTGAATCTAAATTGTACTATTTTTTCAATC
>BMAW01057178.1:0-42912 GCA_019974015.1 Nephila pilipes | reverse complement strand
GACTTAATAATTAGAAAACCAATGAAAAGTTCTATGCAAAGTTTTACAAAGAACAGATTTAGCCACTCAAGAAGAGCATTTTTATATTTATTTTTTAATTACCCAATTAAATATAACAATTAAAGTAAACGATGTAATATCGAGAAATGGACAACAGTAAACTTTACCGATATTAAAATTAGAGGAAACGATAAATTATTAAATTGAATATATTTAAGCTAAATGTAATTAAAACTGAAGGATGCGATAAGCAATTGAAAAGTTATCTGGTACGCCAAAATGATCTTCCTAAAAAAATAGATATTTGGGTGGTGAATATTAATTAAAATTAAATTTACATGTAACGCAACATTGAAAAAGTAACACCAAAACAAAACTGAAGATATTTTCTACCTAACTTTCATGTGCGCTAAAGAAAATATGAGTCAACAAAAATAACTGAGCCATATAAAACAGAATATTAAATATTTAATATTAATTTAATAGTAACAGAATATTAATTTAATATTAATAAAAACGCATTTTACAAGTTACGGAAAATGGAACAAATAACACAAAAAAGAAACTGAGCAAATGCACTCTCTAATTAGGAAGTGCGGTTAAGAATATATGCAAAAATGGCGTTGTCATTTTAAAACTATTATTTAGTATCTATTGCAGAAGTTCTACAACCCTCAAAAATGTATCTGAACATATGAACATAATATAATATGTGCTATTAAGAAAGTATATAATAATGAAACACTCTAAAATGCTAGGCAATTACATAATATTAATCATTGTACACTGAACAATAGTAATGAAACTTACCTTAAATCCTGTAACGAAGTGAGCAGTCTCACTACGATCACATAACATAATGCAAGGAAGTCTAACGTCCGTTGCATATGTTGTTGCAGTTCGGTAAATCACGTCTGACTCCAGTCTGTGATCCTGCCCTCTATAAAGTTCTGACCAATGCGGTTGTTACTTCGGTATATTGCTTCCATGGCGCCCCAATCCTAATTCAGTGTCTAATTTCTATTTTGCGCCAACATTTGATTTGTCCTCACATACTGAAATTCCAGGCTTTTTGAGCCATGGTCCCTAATTTTTGAATGAAATTTGGCAAATTGTGGACAATGTCTAATTACAAATTTTTAAATATTAATTATGATGAGCGGGTAACTTTAAAAAAATGAAATAGTTACCTCCTGAGCTATGGCCGTTGCCTATGGCAAATCCCGATTCCGGTAAAAAACAATATTATTGGAATTACATATTGTTTGCAGGAGAGTAAGACTAAAATTTTCTCTTTCAATATTTTCAGGAATTATTTTCCCAAAATTCTTGTTCATAGTTAGATATGAGCTTCAAATAAGAGATGCAATCGTGATTAGTTTATTTAATAAAGAAGACAGTTCAGTGATGGTGTTGGTTTCAAGGTCAACAATCAATCATATAAACCCTCATTATTCTTTTTGGAAAAATTTATTACGTCTCTGTTAAATTTAAACACGCATCTGTTGCTGTGTTATATTCTTTGAACTTTTTTCAATAATTATATTATTTTTCTTTGGCCACTCTTCAAGAATTAAAATCATTTTCTTTTGATGTTTGAAATGTTTTCCTCAAAATCTACATAGCAATAAGAAGTGCAATTAAGAAAGAAATTTAGTTTTTCAACTCGGTTCCATTGGAGTTAGTATTACAGACGTATTCTTAGTGTCGTCCTCGTCACTTGACACAGATTAAAATTACGATGTCTGTCGGTAATTACCTTCGTGTTCCTTCTAGAGCGATATTAGTAAATTCAATGAATCAATCACAGACGTTTTCAAAAATACCGGAAATATATATAATTTACGTAAATAATGGGACTAAATAAATGTATTTTTGTTTTTCATTCTTGCTTAGGCAGATGACAAATTTATTTTTAATTCACTGCAACATTAATATCATAGTATTGCTTTACTAAATACACAAAGTCTGAGATTTGTAATTCGACAGTATCGAAATCTCTTCTTAGCAGTGACAAACAAAACTATAGAAAAAACCCTGATGCCCTATCCAAACTAATTATATTTCCTTTCATTTCTTCAATAATAAAAAAAAATTATTTTTGGAAATTTTCACAAAATACAATGTGCCATACATTGCTTCATAGATGTATGACTCATGAGCCATGGCTAACCGTTTATTATATAAGAGGATTGAGTAGCACGTGCAGCATGTGCTATGAAACAGGGTAATTAAGGTAGATGAATGTTTGGAAGTGTTCGCCAGGCGAAAACAAAAACACTTACGGTTATATGTCTACCCAAAAATCACAATTATCTTCAAAATTATCGAAAATTTCTTTATTACTTAAAGTCCACATATTTACGATTTCAAAAATGGTTCGAATTTGTTTCTATTAAACGATTGGAAGTTGAATTTTTCCAAGACCGAAACTAAGCCCTAGAATTGTAAACAATGCATTTTTAAACAACATTTCCTCCATTTTTAAGCGATATAAATGTACAATAAGCTTTTTAAATACAGAATTTAGCTTTATTTATTTATTATAGTTGTAGGTGCATCTGCTAACTATTTATTCACATTTATGATGTAAAGATTTGAACTTACTAAAAAAACTGCGATTTTAACTTTTTTTATGACGAAAAATTTCATATCTTAAAAAGTGTTTCATATATTCAAATGAAATCATCTCTAGATATATTGTGAACCTCAAACATAGCTTTTAAGTATATAAATATTTATTTTGGAGCTATTTTTATTTAAAAAAAAAAGATTTTTTTTTTGTAAAATCATCTTATAAGTTTTGGTATAACTCGGTAAGTTTAAGAGATGATTGCATTTTTTTTTTGCTTCTCAACTCAGATATATGTACATTAAAAACACTGTGAGAAACAAAAGTTGAAATATATTAATTAGAATTTTTTATATGAACTTTATAGTAAATGTTTATTTTTACTTAATTTTATCCAAATATGGCGAAAATTTGAAAAATAAAAGAAAGGTTCATGAAAATGACCTTTGAATTTGCCACTATATATACCATTGTAATTAAAAACAAGTATTTCACAAAAATTTCTTTTTTTTTAAAAAAAAAAAAAGTGCCTCTAAGGTAGACATATACCTTAAGAGCAACAGGACATATGTGGAAAAGAAAGACTCCATGCTTTTGAGCCGTATATTTTTGAAATTATTAGTAGAGCTTATATTTTTTGTGTGCCTTGTAATGATATCTTAATCTTTTTATTGAGTTTTAAAAATAATTTTTTCTTCGAACAGGTTTCTTCTCTCTCTTAGTTAAATATAGACAAGATTTTCGATACATATTTGCATCTAGGTACCATTTAAAATTATATTACACCATATGGTTCCAAATTTCTTACTCTTCTGTAAAGGATACCTAGACACATATAATGTACAAAAATATTTTCAAATTCAAATGTTAACTAAATTTTAAGAAATAATTTTAATATGAAAAAAAATTAGAATTTCTAGAATTACAAAGTTTTATAATTTTTTCAAAATAATATTCAGTAATATTGTTAAAATGTTTCATTTACTATTTTTTGTGCATTTTTATATTTATGTGGAGTAAAATATTTTGTGTATTTTTGGAATATTCTTACTAAAATGTTACCAAAATGTAAATATGTCTCAAATTCCTTATCTACATTCAACTGATATGGGAAAAAAAATAATTTGCGAAAACAATAATTTTATTTACCAATAAATTGACTCAAATATCCAACCAAAAAATCTTAGCTTGGCTAATAATTTTAAAACAATCATGTCACAAAGACAAGGAGTTTAAAATTCGGTAATTTATTCCACTCCATGTCTTGGTACCTTTAAATATTTATATTAAATAGATAAACTAAACATATAACTTTGAGAGACCCATATTATATCGTATATATATATATATATGTGTGTGTGTGTAATGATTTAACTTAATTCCAATTAATTTCTCGCCATAATAATTTAATTTACTAAATTAAAGCTCACTACAAAATTGATGCTCTATATTTAAAGCTGTCTTCATTCATCAAAAACTACTCGAAAAACTTGGAATATGTAATGCAGACCACAAGTAAAAGAATGTTTCCTCCAGCTCAATTGTGAAAAAAAAGAAAAAAGTTAATTATGTCATCTAAAGATTTCTTTATTCTGGAATATTTTCAAGTTAGAGCAATGAATGTAGAAATTTGAGTGGATTATTTATGAAATATTACAAATTTTAAAATTTATTTTGAAAATTGGTGCATTCACTTAAAATAACTGTGAGAACATTACTTGCTGCTATACTAAATTTGATATTGATTTTTTTTATTCTTAATTGTTATGAAATTAAATAGTAGACATATTTTGAAATTTGATTAAATAGTTTGAAGGCTTTTTGAAAAGTATAGCATCATGTGTTGTGTATCTTGCAAAAGTTTTGGAATTATTCTGTTTTAAAAGTGTTTGGCTTCTAAAAGTTTTTACGAATAATAACATTTTATTTTGTGTGTGAGATAAAATAAAAAGTGTGCTTATATTTAGTGTTTCAGAAAATTTTTAGTGAAACATTTTTTGTAAATATAAATTGAAATCTTACTGTTGATACAAAATAAACAACAAAAATTAATAATGTTTAATATATAAATTAATATGATTTAATTTTGATATTTTTGCTTTATTTAGAAAATGATTTATACAATGTTTATTTAGATATGTGCGGTGGATATATTTTAAATTGATATCACAAGAAATATTTTTGATATTACTTACTTTAAATTTGAAGTGAATATTTAATTTGAATGAATACTATATTGAATTAAAATGATCAGTATTTAGTTTTGAAATGAATACAAACAGTGTTTTGAAGTGAATAATTATTGAGAAATATTTTAGGATTTTATATACTTTTGATTTGAATGAAGCATATTGTTTGCTGTTTTACATTACTTAATTGAGGAATGATAAATAATATATTGATTTGAATGAATATTTTGTATTGAATAAGAAATGTTATATACATTTTGAAATGAATATTATTTGGTTTTATAATGAAAATCAACAATGTGTTTTATGTAATGAATAAAAAGAAATTTTTTGAATGTTTAATTATTATTAATACTATTTAAGTTTAAAAGATGTTTTGTATTTAAAGGAATTTATATCTAGTTAAGATTATTTCTATAGATGAAAGTCTAATTTTAAAGGAAGGTGGATAATTAATTTAAATGATGAATAATATAAGTAATAAATTAATAAAATAAGGTTAGCTGTTCCGGTTTGATATGTGAACAAGCGTGGCACAGTTTGTCGACAAACCACATTTCTTCAGCTAATTTGGTAAAATGGTTTTGGTTAAGAAATTATTGTAGAATAGGACAATAAGAAAGTAATAAATAATACAAACATACTTTTATAACTAATTTTTAAAATTTAATTAGTATATGTAAATTTAATTTTAAAAAAACTTGCATTTCCATGTTTGATGACATTTCTGTACCATGTGGAATAACAGAATTTAAGTTTTTGCATGTTCATTTCTCAACACAGAGATGCATGTAGAAAATTTGTAAACAGCGTATTGAATTCTGTGTCAGAGTCTTATCACCAGTGGTCAATAAGATAAAGGTTATCTGTTAGGGCCCAAAGCACATCCACGTCTTGCGGAGGGGGGAAATTTGTTATGATTTAATTTAATTCCAATTAATTTCTCACCATAACAATTTAATTTATTATATTTGTCCATTCTCTCCTTTAAAAAGATAATGTTCATTCTTATTTCCTGATATGATTCCTTTATTCTTTTTAATTTATTCAATCAAGTGCGCTTAAATTGTGCTAAGTCAGCAGGCTTCCCACAGTACAGATTGTAGGGATAATTCCTGCTAGACTTTAAGTCTACACTTAAATTCCCTTGAAGTCCCTCCATCCAAACGTTAGAGTGAATTTTTCCTGATAAATAAATAAAAATACAGCAAAAAATGCTCTCTTGATCTTGATTGATCGATGTAAAAGATTGATTAGAGAAGAGAAGATTTCGAAAAATGACAAGTGTTACGAAACTTGATGTGTGAGGGCGCCAGAAGATGAGAAAAAACGTTTTCTTGCTCGTTGTTGTTAGGAGGAGTCGAAGGCTATTATAAAAACGATGCTTTGGAATGAAGTTTAGTATAGAATGTAAATTCTGATGTTATATGTGTGCGCGTGTTTCATTAAAATATGAAAAGAATTTATCTCCTTATTATTGGAAGTTGTGGAATAGTTTCGTCGATTGTCGTATTGAAATGATGAAATATTTGGAGCATCGGTCGACAACATATGAACCGAAGAACATTGAAAAGGAATTTACTGAACCACAGTTTTGAAAGCTTTCGAACGTCGAATGGTGGAGTGAGCCGAAATTTCGTTTTTGAAAAAAAAATGTTGTTTAATAAGTCGTATCGGTTTTGAATAGTTAAGAATTTGATTGTGATAGTTATTTGATTTGAATAGTTGAAGTGAAGTTTGAATTGCAGTATTTATTTGTTGAAGGTTTAATTGATTTAACGAAGTTTGAGCTGTATATTAAATTTGAAATTCTTAGAATTTGTTGCTCGGAATTGTTATTAACTTGTTTAGTTACAATGTATTGTTAGAATAATGGCAGAGAAAAGGGATTTAGAAAGGTTTAATAAACAGCGCACCACTCATAGGGGACAGGTTACAAAATTAATTTCTGAAATAACGAATTGTTTGTTAGAACCTTATGTTGAAATTTATGAACTGGAAGGTCTTTTGGTTCAGCTACAAACCAAAGACGAACAGCTCAAATCCATAGATAATAAGATTGAAAATGTTTTAGATATAGCGGATATAGAATCGGAAATTGAAAAAATAGATGAGTATAATGAAATCATTGTTTTTAACTCGGTTAAACTTAAAAATAAAATTAAATTGCTACAATCCGTAACTGAACAGATAACTAGTAATGTGCGAACGCAAAATTACCAGAATTCAAACATATTATTGGGAACCGTCAGAGTATTTAAAACTTTTGGAATCGATTCGAAAATGCAGTAGGCAAAAACCCATCACTTTCAGATACTGAACAATTGTCGTATTTGTTTAGTAGTCTCGGAGGAGAATCTTTTTCTTGTATAAAATGTTTTGCGATTACTGAAGATAATTATAAATCAGTTTTAAAAATATTGAAAGACTCGTTTGGCTAGAATGACGTGTTAATTAATGCCCATATTTCAAAATTGTTAAATATGACCCCTTAAAAAATTCTAGTAATTTACAAGAGTTAAGAAATTTATAGTTTAAATGTCAAACGCAAATTCGTTTTTTAGATAGTTTGTGTGTGAAATCGAATACTTATAGTGTTATGCTTAGTGCAAGTATTTTAAAACTTTTCCCTAGTGATCTTGCATTAGAATATAGCAAAACTCAGATTTCTGGTACTAACCACAATCTGGAAGAATTTTTTTTACATAAAGCTATCATCGCGCGTGGGAGAGCCTATAGCATAGAATCAAATTCTTTTCCTCTACCTCATAATTCGAATTATGAATGTAAACAATTCGTTCGCCGTCAGTTCGGCACGCCCAATCGTAATAAATTTGTACCAGTGAACTGTTAACTAATGCATCTGACAGCGGCTGTCTATTTTGCTGTGAATTATATCTTTCTCATCTGTGGGTAATAAAAAAAGAGAAAAACTGTTGCGCGAAAAGAGATGTTTATTACGTTGTAAATTAAATTGTTTTGTCAAAAAATGCAAAGGAGTTGCCTGTTATTTCTGTAATGGCAGACACGCTCCAGCCATTTGTTTCAAATTAGAAAATTCTAAAAGTCAGAATAGCGAAAATGATTCGGAGAAAATTTGCAATGAAATCATAGCCACTATCGCTAATTATATGGTTAATGATAAAAAAAAAAAGGGGGGGGTATTGCAATGTGTGAGAGTAGAAATAATTGATACTAAACTGTCGGATTGTATATTTTCATTTGTTTGACAAAGGTAGTGAACGAACATTTGTCAAAAAAAGTATTTCTGAGAAGTTGGGATTGAAAATTATAGGATCAGAAAAATTGCATATTTATTCATTTGGAGCTAAGAATCTTAGGTTGCATGCAGGTTTGTCGCGAAGTAGAGATGAAACTGCAAAACATTTTGGACAGAAGGGAAGTGGTTGTAGAGGCATTGGAAATAGACGAACTATCCAGAGCGTCGATTCGGATTCCAGATAGGAATATATGTGCTGAAATGGAGTATTGGGGATTAGCTTTGACATTTCATTTTAAGGAGTTGTCTAGCGATTGTCAGATTTCGTTATTTGTGGGACAGATTATTACTAGGATTTGATAAAAGGGTTCCAACGGTTGAATTCGTCATTGGTAATTATAGAAACTATATTTGGATGGTCGCTACAAGGTAGATGCGATGAGCTGACTGATTCTACGTTGGTTAATTTCGTTCTGAGTGAAAGAGAGTCGGTCTCCGCTGAAATGAGACGTTTTTGGGAGTTAGAAAGTTAAGGGATTAGAGAAGACGAAATAGGTATGGAAGACAAGGAAGGTTTAAAAGAATTTAATGAATCGGTTCAATTAGTGGAAAATAGATATTGTGTTAAGTTGCCGTGGAAAGAAGGCATGCAAGAAAAGTTATGAAATAATAGGGAAGTGGCATTGAGACGTTTTAAGGCTTTGGTCGAGAGGTTTAAAAGAGTTCCGGTGTTGTGTAAAGAGTATCGAGAGGTTGTTGACGATTACCTTGAAGAAGGAATAGTTGAGTCTTGTATGACAGACGGGTTAGCTAATGAGTCTTCATTTTACTTGCCCCACCGTCGTTCGAGATGACAAAGTCAGCAGTCGTCTTAGAATCGTGTTCGATGGAGCGGCTCACGAAGAAGGACAATATTAACTGAATGATTATCTAAAAACTGGAATTAATTTATACCCTAATTTATTTGAACTTTTGATCAAATTTCGAGAAAATGCCGTTGCATACATAGCTGACATGCGGCAAGCATTTCTGCAAATTTCAATAGATACAGAAGACAGAAGATTTATCAGATTTTTTTGGACAGAAAATTTCAATTCGAATAAGATTATTGTATTGAATTTTACTCGTGTTTTGTTCGGACTAACATCGAGTCCTTATCTGACCGCAGCAACATTGAAGTTTCATTTCGAACAGTACAGAGACTTGTTTCCAGAAACTTGTGAAACTTTTAAAATCATTCTGGGTTGATGATGTTGTTGGAGGTAATTAACAGGTAGAAACAGCTTTGAAAATTACTACCCAAAGCATGGAAATCTTAAAAAAATGCTGGAATGGTACTTAGAAAATGGTAAAATTTCAAGCTTCGGTAAAACTTCGTGAAGCTTGGAGGAGAGCAGGCATAGAAACTCAAGAAGACAAAATCATCGAAGCAGGTTGTGGTGCTTCTACAAATGTTCTGGGACTTGCTTGGGACAAGGACATGATCTTTTTCGACTTTATCAAATTGATAAACATTCTTGCTAATGGTTACAGCACCAAAAGATTCATATTGCAGATACTTGGTCGCGTTTTCGATCCGATCGGATTCTTGGGACCATTCATTAGACTAAAGATACTTCAAAAACTTTTGGCAGCTGAAATAGATTGGGACGATAAACTTCCATTCTAGATTGCAAGTGGCAGTTGTGGTGTAGTAAACTTAAACACCTTAATAGCGTTGAGATCCCTAGATATTATTTTTCTGAGTTCAATTTGAATGATTTGATTTGATTTGATATTCATTCCTTTTCAGATGCTTCCGTAGCAACATATGGATGCGTGATATTTCTTCGAGGAGTTACTCATGATAACAGAGTTATTGTTAAATTTATATGTTCAAGAGTAAGGTTGCCCCTCTAAAATCACTAACTTTGCCTCTTTTGGAATTGCTCGGATGTTTGTTATCTGCTAGATTATCTAAGCAGGTAAGTAAATGTATAAAATTTGAAGCAAAATGTTATTTCTGGACCGATTCGAATTTATGCGCGTATTGGATAAAGGGTAAGATCGACAATTACAAACCCTTTGTAAAAAATAGAGTCAGGGAGATTCAAAATTTGACTGAAAGAAATGGTCTCATTGTCCAGGGAAGGAAAATCCCGTAAATAGCCTTTCCAGAAGTATTCCGGCCTGAGATTTAGCCAAAAATTCATTGAGGTGGCACGGACCATCTTGGTTGAGTAAACCCAGTGAATTTTGGCTAGGTAAAATCGAAATTGAGATTCCTATCGGGGATCTAGAGTTACGGAAGGAATTTCAAATAGTTCAAAATAAATGTGCAATAGTACATGATTCCCAGTTTGTCTTAGACTTGAATAAGTATAGTGACTTATATAAAGTGTTAAAAATTACAGTTTTAATTAAAAGATTTGTCAATAGACTTAAGAAACTACGAATAGAAATAGGACCTTGTAATGTATCTGAACTTTTAGAAGCTCAACAAGAGTGGATAAAATACGTACAAAATCTTATCTACTCTTCCGAATTGCAATGCATTAAAAATGTTAAACTGATTTCTAAGACCACGACTGATTTATAAGTTAGTCCCATTTTTAGATGATAATAACATTTTGCTTGTTAGAACAGACTTGAAGAAAGTAAATTTTCTACGAACGGCTCATGAGAAGTATTAAAGAGTCTGTAAAGAAAATTCTCGGAAGGTCGTATCTTAGCTTTGAAGAAAGGACTACTATTCTTGCCGAAATTAAACTTGTATTGAATCATAGACCCCCTAACTTATACAAGTAATGATTTAAATGAACCATTGCATCTTACTCTATCCCATTTCTATTTCTTGGACAGGAAAATCTTAGTTATCCTGTACATTTTGTAGACATTTTTAGTAATGAACCTTCTACAAAGGAAAATTTTTCACGATGAATATTGTATCAAGCTAAGCTTTTACGTCAAATCTGGGCAAAATAGAAAAATAATTATTTGATGCAGTCGCGAAATGCACATAATTTTGTAAATACAACTCCGGAAAAGGATCTTAAACGGGGAGACGTAGTATTAATAGAAGGGACCACTAAATCCAAATACTTGTGGCCTCTTGATATAATTGAAGACGTTATTATTGGTCGTGACGGCCATATACGTTCTTGTCTTCCTCGAACTGCCAAGAGGGACAGTACAAAAGGCCAATTCAATTGATTAATCAACCAATTCAATTGATTAATCAATAAAACTTTATATTTAGTTAATTGTTGTATTGTATTTCATGTTTGTGATCATTTGTAATGTAATTTGTAGTGTATTTGATTGTTCTATCAATATTTAGTGTACTCGTAACAGAGTACAGGTGGGATGTGTTACGAAATTTGATGTGTGAGGGCGCCAGAAGAGGAGAAAAAACGTTTTCTTGCTCGTTGCAGTTAGGAGGAGTCGAAAGACTGTTGTAAAAATGATACTTTGGAAGGAAGTTTAGTATTGAATGTAAATTCTGATGTTATATGTGTGTGCGTGTTTCATTAAAATATGAAAATGATTCATATCGTCATTATTCGAAGTTGTGGAATAGTTTCGTCGATTGTCGTATTGAAACGGTGAAATAACAAGAGAAGAGAAGATTGTACCACAATAGAGACTTTTCGATTCGAAAGATTGTCTCGTTCACCACTGATTCGGATTCAATCGTTTTTCAACCAAACAGCACTCTTCAATGTTATTTTTCAAAGTTTTTCTTAATTATCTACGTTTTTGACAACCCGGAATCTGACCATGGCAATGAACCACACTGAAATTCAGGACATGAAACATAGAGATTATGACAATTCAAGGTCTTCCTCCCCATCTCTCTCTGAGGACACCAATATTCACTGCCTCAGAAGACGAGAAATTGAAAAGAAGTTCCACACTGCTGTTAAACTCAAAGAAAGTTTCAGTGCACGTCTGGCTTATTAACCACTCCTGTAATGTGAGCCACGAAAATCCTGATTATATTGCATTTTAGACTATGACCGCAGAGAATGAACTGAAACTGCTCGAGGATGAGTACGCTGCTCTAGTGGATTGCGCAACTGCTGACTGGCAAACCCATCACACCCCAAGTAAATGTTCGCATAAACGCAAAGATACTGATAATAAGGGTCTTATTACACCCCCCCACCCCAAAAAAAAGAACATGTAAGAAATTAAATTTGATCTCTTCCTCGAATTTACAACTGCCAACTCAAAACAAATTTGTTGGTTTAACTATGAATGACAAAATGAAAACTGATAACTTTAACGGAAACTCTCTTCAAATTAATTTAACTCAGAAATCGGACAAAGCAAAAAACTTAGCCCCACCATTTATGTTAAAAATAAATTAAAATTATAGAGACCATCTTAAAGAATTAATTATTTAACTTCCAAATTTAAAAACTCGCCTTTCAGGGTGAGTATATTAAATTATATACTAACACTTTTGAGGAATACTGATTTTTAGCAAATTTATCAATCACTAAACCTTATGAATACTACGTTATTCAACCAAAAGATTCGCGTCTTCTTAAAATAATTTTTAAATGATTACCAAGAGTTACTGACATCAAAGACATTAACGATGAACTTGGAGAATTAGGATTTAACCCCTTCTGAATTAACAAATAGACGAACAAAGCTTCCCCTACCCATCTTTATGGTGACCCTGCCTGGAGACGAAAATAGTAAAAAAATATATGAATTAAACAGATTATGCTATATGACTATAACCGTTGATAATTATCGAAGCAATAAAGTAACACAATGGTTTAATTTTAACCTGTTCCTCCCCAGCTCCCAAATTTACCACATGATCCCTAGATACTTAAAATGCGCAGGTGCTCACTCGACCCGCGATTGCAACATTACGGGTAAAATAACAGAGATAACTTGCTTAAATTGTAATACCAAAGAGCACTCCACGTCCTATGGAGGATGCAAACTTCCTTAAACTACCCATAGGCTCAATAATAAATAATTCCTCATCAAATAATAGTAAAATTCGAGAAAATGCTACTTACGCAAAAGCCATAGCTTCCACCCCACAAATGGCGCTGAACACCGATAAAAGCCCCAACACTTACAAAAACATCCCTCATTACAAAACTCATAGTAAAATTCAAAACCCATTCAACAACATTTTCGAAACTATTGACCAACTGAAAGCTGTAGCTGAAATTTTTTCTATTATCCCAGGACATCTTACTAACCTTCCTAAAATTCGTGCAGCTCAAGGTCAAGCCAATAAGAAATTTGCAATACTTGAAGCACTTTTTTCATTATTCAAAGATAAAGTCATATAAAAAGCAATTTTATTTTTATTCTAATTATTTTAACTTTCAAAACTCCGTATTCTCTTTCAATTGTCAGACAAATAATCACACCCACCCAATATATATCATTTTTACATCCCTCACGGGCAGCCAATAGCAGTTGTAGAGAAACTCATTTCTCAGCCAATAGAAATGCCAACTTTCTCTCTTCCAACAACCAGCAAATTTTCTCTCCACAATCTGAACTTTTAATCCAGATGTCACCTCGTAGAAAGAAATATCTAATCCATCCAATGCAGCAAAATAGTTACAAGATTTAGGCTAGAAGAGCGCTTCGCGCTCTAGGCGCCTGTGGAATCCAACGTAAACGCTCTCTTTTGCCTTTCATCTCTTCTTGCTCCTCTCTAGCTTACACATGCTGTCATAATCTCCAACGGCGGAGTTAAGTTATTCACGCCGTGTGGAAATGGTCTCTCTCTTCGCTAAAATAAAATAGTTGTGTGAAACTGCAATTAGCCTCGACTGTGTTATTTTTATAACTTTAATTCAATAGTACTATGTAAAAGAAAGTTGTTACATATATAAAGTATTATTAAATACAATGCTTTTCAACATCTAATTCAATGCTATTTAGCACTAGCAAGCATTAATAGTATTATCTATTTTTCTCACATATTTTACAGTGTAAAAGCAAAACCTTGAGCAAACACACAGGATAGACTTCGTTAAATTATACTTTTTTGCGTGCTTATTTTAAACAAATCATTTTTTTTTATGTAATAACAATTGATTTCTTTTTATTTGTCGAAATACTTCTATTTAATTGTAATACATGTCTAATATTGCTCACTGGATCAAAGTTATATATTGTACCAGGGGTTTAGGTAGATATTTTTTATGGAGAGAAAGATCTCTCCCTTCAATACATATCTCAAAATTAAATTCAAATTTCATCGTTAATTTCGATGTGAGAGGAATGTTTATGTTTAGTACGGGATTTAGAATAATAATTTTATCTGAAAAAAAAAAATCAGTAAAAGAAGTTTCAGTTTTAAAATTTTAGGATACAACAATTCTTATGAGTGCTACAATTCTCATAGCCTTCATGTCGCTACGCGACTGTATTGTAGTATTAAGGCCCCCGTCTATCCGCCATTTTGATTTCGTGGACTTAATGTTAATCCTATGGAATTTCTATTTTTAATTCTCACATCTTTACTATTTGATCTATTTGAATGCAATCAAATGTATCCGAAAGAGCAAAAAATAATGTATGCTTCTAAAAAATTACTTTTTTCTATCGATTTTTAAAAATATGTTTAAAGACAGGAAAACTCGCAAACGAATCATTAAAATAGGGGTAAAAATACTTCTAAGAATTTGAAGAAAAAAAGTAATTCCCACAGAAGCCTTCATTACTTTTTGCTCTTTCAGATGCACTTTATTGCATTCAGTTTGAAATTACATAGGATTAACATTTACTTCGACGTAATCAACATGGCGGGTAGACGGAAGCCTTAATAAAATAGTTTTTAATTAGAGTATAAATGTATAGCGAATTTATCACTTGAATCTGTTGGTTTTATCTTCCAACTCACTCCAACAAAATAGGCCGCGGTAGCCTAGTTGTCATGATAGCGTCCCCACGATGTTCCCGTTGATTCGTGGATTCGAGCCCTGATGCCATTAAAACTCTTCGTGTAATGGTGATGACGAACGTTAAATACGGTTGAGATTTGACAAGGTGTGGAAGGTTTCGAGAAGGAGGTGCCATCATTTGACCGATACTCAAATTTGAAAAGTTTGTCACCGATAATAGACCTTGTGTTGCTTCTTAGTGCGTGGTTAATAAACAATCAAAATCATTCTGGGGTTAAGAAGAATGGAAATTCAAAAGAACCTTTTTTCACATCACAAATATTGTAGGTTCAGATCATATAAAATATAAAGAAAATTTGGAGTTGAAATCTATTATAAAAGCAAAACGCACAATTTTTCTTTTGCATTTATTATAGCAAAAAATAGTGAAAATAGAAATTTGCAAAAATGAATTTTCCATTTATTATAGACTACAAACAAAATGATGATTCTTTGGTAAAATCCACGAACTGTAACTATCCAAATTATGAAAAAATGATGCAATAGAAAACTATTATTTTAATAATTGAAATATGCAAAAATTTTAAATTTTAGAATTATTCTACATTTTATTTTTAAAATATGTAGTCCAACAAAGCATGCTCAGTTTTTCTTCATAATTTTAATCACTATATCTAATGAAATTCCATTGGCATTTCTTTGGCAAAAAAAATAGTTGGTGACCTTAATTTAGCCAGTAAATAATTCATTACTTTAAAGAAGTCTCAACAAATATTTTTTTATAATTAACAAATGCATCTTAACTAAGCGTATAACAATCAAAAGTGAAAGTGAGTTAGAATCAAACAATATTCTAAAATTAACTACTCAATATTAATTAAAAAGTTTTTTTTTTATCATGTAACATAAAAAATAAACAAGTCCTATTTGTAATTTCAGAAAATATACAAAATAACTCTCTTCTATTGCCTGAGGGAGGGACGCTGGAGCTTAATGGCACAAGAGCCAAATATGGCTCTGCTGGTCCAACAATGTGTTACTGTGATCCAGATTTTTTTTTTTTTAAAAAAAAAAAGCGGGGGGGGGGGGGGGATGAGTTAAAAAGTTGACAAGAAGGATGATCGGAAATATAGATGGACCACTTGGGTATCCCGGTAGCGCGTCTCCTATGTTTACCATAGACACTAAATCACTTAGAAAGAGTTCACTAGAGTGCTTTGGAGAGATGAAACCTATCCGATTTCAAGAAAGGAATCTGAGTGTTATAATTATTTTAGAATTTCTATAAAAAGTACATGCGAGCAATTTAACATGAAGAAGTACAAACACGTAATTGATTCTTAAGCTCTTAGTGAGAGACTTCAAATTCTGGCATTCTCTTACTTATTTTGTAGTTAAAAAATAAGAGTTGCTTCCTCTTGATTTCGGAAATGTATTATATATGAGAATTTGACAGAGTGCTTAAAAGTAGTAGCTAAGAATTTTAAACAAACATGCTTCGCCATGGTGAAAAATATGCGTGATTACATTTCACTTGAAATGTGGTTTTTTTAGCGGAAATTCAGGTACACTTCCCTTAAACTCTAATTTAAAAGCATACTACTTATATTACGCTTTCTATAAAGGATACTTAGACATATAGTGAACAAAAATATTTTCGTCTTTAAATAATACCTAATAGTTTAACATGTTTTATTAGTTTAAGAAATAATTTTAATATGAAAAAAAAAAAAAAAAAAAGAATTTCCAGAATTACAAAGTTTTATAATTTTTTCAAAATAATATTCAGTAATATTGTTAAATTTTTTAGTTTACTATTTTTTGTGCATTGTTATACGTATGTGGAGTAAAATATTTAGTGTATTTTAGGAATATTTCTTACTAAAATGTTACCAAAATGTAAATATATCTCAAATTCCCTATCTACATTCAACTAATATGAAAAAAAAAATAATTTGCGAAAACAATAATTTTATACACCTATAAACTGATTCAAATTTCCACCCAAAATATCTGAGTTTCGCTGTTAATTTTAAAACAATCATGTCACAAAGACAAAGAGTTTTAAATTCGGTAATTTATCCCACCTCATGCCCTGGTACCTTTAAATAATTATTTTAAATAGAAAAACTAAACATATAACTCTGAGCAACTCGTATTACATCGTATATATATTTTTTTCTATAATATTATTAATTCCATTGTTTTTCAACGCCTAATTAAATGTTATTTAGCACATGCAAGCATTAAAAAAATTATTTATTTTCATTACATATTTTTACATTATAAATTATATTTTATAATTTATAATGTAAAACAAAGCCTTAAGTAAATTTACTGGATGGTCTGTGGTAAATTATCATTTTTTGTGTTTATTTTAAATAAATGACACTTGTTTGATGTAATAACAATTTATCATTTATGATTTCTCGAAATACTCCAGTATAATTGTAATACATGTCTAATACTGCTCATTGGATGAAAGTTATATATTGCACCTGGGGTTAGGTAGGAATTTTTCATGGGGGGGGAGGGTAGTTCTCTTATTTCCAACTCATAACTCAAAATCAATTTCAAATTTCAACGTTTATTTCAATTTGAAAGGAGTTTTTATGTGGAGCACGGGATTTCGTATATTCATTCTTTCTGAAAAAGTAAAAAAAAAAAAAAAAAAAGTAAAAGAAGTTTCAGTTTTAAAATGTTAGGAAACAGCGATCATTTTGAGGCCTACATTATCCATATCCTCCCCGTTGCTATACCACTTCATTGTACTATTAATAAAAATTAAATAACACCGGTAATAAACGTAGGTAATGGAGTCTCATAACTTACATTTTGGATCTTTAGAATCAACTTTTATTAAAAGAAAGAAAAAAAAAAACAATTGAAAAACGTCACTAACATATTTTTATGGGTTATATTTTTAAAGGAACAGAAAAATAACAGAGATTTAAAACGAATTTTCGAAACATGGGTATTTCTTCCAAACCTCACACTTTGTGTAACATAATTTTTAATACCTTAAATTTTGAGAGCAAAAGGGAACACATTGAGTCAAATCGAATTTATTTAATAATTAGTTTCAATAATTTATTTTATTATTTGACGTTTAAGAAATTTGTCATCTAAAATAAGTACTATTACTACTAAAATTAGATGCTTCTGCTCAGTGTATCATATGGTAAAAATTTAACAAGAACAATTAGAGATTTAAGAATTTGAATTTAAGAAATAAAAGTTAAAAAAGAAAAAAAAAAGGGGGGGGGAGGTTAAGTAAATTAGAAATTAAGATAGTTGAGTCTAAGCTATGGGGGCTTAGTATAAATGTTTACAGTAAATCTGCAATCATTTCCACAACCTCCACAGGTGTGTGTGGGGTAAGTGATGCCTTATCGGCTATCAGTGAACTTTTGTCAGCAAAGATTTAGCACTTTTTGATAAAATGAATATACGGCGGTTTGAGAGCTTGAGACCAATTCGTAGTTTTGTAGGCGAAATTTTGTTTTAGGTTTACTTCTGTAAATATTGTTTGGGCTAAAATAAATACGTGTAAAATTTTTTAGCTCAATTAAGCATTATGTTAATCAATTAAGTTACACGTAGTTAAAATTAAAGCAAACGATAGGTAAAATTTAATTCTTTAAATAATTAGTTTTAATCAATTTTTATTAAATTATCGTATTGTCATCCAAAACAATTGTGTATAGAAAATTTCAACTCAATTGAGAGCTTTAAAATGTGAGAAAAAAAGCTTTTAAAGATTTGACCTAGACACAGTTACAATGTGAGTTAAAGAAAAGCCATTAAAAAGACAATTAATCTCTAGCACATAAATTTAACCACAGTAGAGTTGGAGGAAAAGTCAACTTTTACTTATCTGTACAAATTCTCTTTGAAAGCTTAGAAAACTTACGAGTACTAATTTTTACCTAAATTTTTATATTATGTATGTTTGTCTGCTCAAGTTATATTTCCTACCTCTTGTAGACAACAGACAAGGGGTGTAGACAACATTTTACGTTGTCTACACCCCTCCTTCTAACTTTAAATTCCTAACTGTCATCACAACACAATGTCGTACCTTAACACATACCTAATAACTTTATCACACTCTTACTACCTCACCACCTACACCTGACAAAGATGTCTTCAGAGATGTCCTCGACAAGGAAAAATAAGCTTATTTTATTTCAGGTGTAAGTAATGCTCACTTTATACGAATGAAAAAAAAAAAAAAAAAAAAACTGAATTCATATTTTAACATTGAGATAACTGTATACATGTGTATCTGTTTATGAAAAATATCATATATATAAACATAAGCAATTGCTTATGATTAGATAATAAATTGTAGCTGTATTTACGTTGGAATGTCGTGAACTTAATGTTAGCTGCATCTCGCAAAAAATCTACTTAATATATAACTTTAAATATTTGCTATATGATATTTTATACATTAAAAGCAATTGTAATTTCAAAACTAGGCTGAGTAGCCTAGCGGTCATGGACGAGGATCGCGATTTACGTCGAATCGCAGGTTCGAGCCTTGTAGCCACTAAAGACTCGCCATGTAGATGGAGCTGATGCATGTTAAATCTGTCGTGGCACAAAGTCCTCTCTTTGGCGTGGTGTGGATATTAGGAGACGGGGATGTCAGTTCAAGTGTTTCCTCATCATTTGACCGAGGCTCAGAATTAACGAGATTCGTCGTCAATAGCTATCGTGTTGTTTCTAATGTGACTAAAAAAACCAAACAATCTTCAAAAACTAAATTTTACACAATGCAAAAAAGTTTTAATTTTAAAATTCAAATTCCGATCATTTTTATACAAATATTGTGTACTACTTTAAATTCGGAGCGTTTGTTAGAAACAAATTACGTACATTTTTTGGGAAATAACTCCATTTCATAAAAAATCACCACCGTAGTTTAAGTACATTATGTGGAAAATGTACCTGAATCTTCAAATTCCCCATTTTAAATGAAACACAAATATAGATACTTTTCTCTCTCTCTCTATGGGATGGCACGAGTGTGTGTGTATTTGCAGTTTAAAAAAAATCAATTTCCAAATGTTGAATTTACCAAATTATTAAAAATAATACATCTATGGTATCAAGAAAAACTTTCCATTTTTTTGACAAAGTCAAAACAATGTAAAATGAAAATCAGTTTAGTGTCACAGTTAAACTTGGAGACGATTTTCCTCCGAAGTATTCTATAATCACGTAATAATTGATTGATTGAGTCGTCATTGATAACATTCTTCACCTGTACTTTACTGCGAGTGAGTGACAGTATTTTAATAGCGCAAGAGTCAGGTGTGGTCATGCTGCGAAAAAAGTCAAGCGAGTGAGGGGAAGTACTGTAATGGCGCAATAGCTAAATGTTGAATTGTTGTGCCAAAACCAGGTAAGCTGTTATCTACACATTTGGAAGAAAAGGAGATAAAAGAAGAAATAGGGTCGAAAATAGAGAAAGATCACTGCTGTATCCCGGGGACGCGTCACCCATGTTTGCCAAAGACAGTGAACGCCATAGGAAAGAAAAAGATCACAAGGGCGCCAAGAGTTCATGATATCCGTCCCACTTAAAGAAGGTAAGCCCCTGAATTCTCCTGATAATAATCCCCACGGGCAGAGTGCTCTGCTATACCCCCAGACACCATGTACCCTATTCTTTCTCAATCTCACCACACGGGTTCCTGTATTTTACTAAAGTTTCAATTAAAGCCCATATTTTAAACACTTAGTCCAATAACATACGTTTAATTAAGACGCTTCTTGAGAAGTATAAAAACATGATAAGGTGTTAGTAATAAAATCCCATATGCTTCATAATAAAAAAAATATGTCTATTCGACAGGGGCGTACCGATGAAAGAGATATTGAGGTGTCACCCCCAAGAGAAGAGGATAGCAAGAAATTTTTCATGCGGGACTTTTACACTTCCAACTCATATCCGAAAATTAATTTCGAGTTGTACTGTTATTTCATTACAAAAAAGGGTACTTGTCTATTAAAGAGGCGCCCGCCCAATTTATTAATGAAAAATAATAATAATAATTCATAACTGAAAACGTTTCAGAATGTATGTTACAGTACGTGTAGTAAAAGGCAAGGTGACTAAAATATTTTTAAAATTGTGGATATTGGAGAAAATATCTGCATTGCACTCTTGTAACGTTTATGTAGCAGTTAACATAATCTGATGTGTCTGTAATTTCTTTTCCCATACATACTAATTTCATTTGTCAAAATACTAATACTACAATCTGATAAATCTGAAGAACATGTTTCTTTCATTATTTCTAATTTATATTCATCTGCAGAAGCGAGGTCATTCTCATGTAGGATTAAAATATTTAATGCACTCATAACTGTTTTAAATTTTATGAATCTTCCTTCAAGATGTAAAATTACACCAACCAAAACTCATTAGAAAATGTTATCCTAAAATAAGATTCGGAGGATTCTGCTGGAATTAAAGTTCATATGTTTGAGATTTAGAACATCTACATATAATAGCATTATAAAAATTATTCTGAAATGAATTCAATTTCTGGGAAACTTCTCGGGTACATATGTCCCCCTTTGCACTCAACACTCCCCACACGCCACATTATGTAATAATCACGTGCTTTTTTGGTGTGTTATGGGAGGCGTCTACTCGGCGGGCGCGTGTGAATAAAATAAATAGACGACTAGCTCATTGGTTATTGAAATGTGGCCTTGAGTGACTAATGTGATTGGTAAGGGAATTAATCATCCAATAAATTTTTTGGGGTTGAAACGTTTACGGATTTTTCCCCCCCTTATATACTCCATTAAATTTGCTCACTTTCTTGGAAAGGCTTACTCAGACTATGTTCAAAATTCTTATCGTGGATAACTAATGTGGGTTAATTATAGCTTAAACGTTTTAAATTAAAACATAATCAGATCCTAAAATTTTGCTAATACACATTTAACTCCGGAAAATATTGAGATTAAACAGAAAAATTTTGAGAAATCAAAATTGATCAGTAATTATTTTACTAAGAAGTGTGGTTTGTTTTAAATAAACTCCAAAAAATTATAACTTGCCAAAATCCAACCAGTGAATTTGCTCAAGGCCTTATTTTGATTTAACACCCATTACAAAGTAAAATCTGCAAGAAGAAATGGTCTTATGCTTTGCTTGTGTTTAATAACATTTAATTAGATGCTGAAATCAATAAAATTAATTATATTATTGAAATGAAGTTACGGATTGCAAAAAAAAAAAAAAAAAAAATGCTTATCAGAGTTAAATGTTTTAAAACAACATAAAATGTTTTTGTTTTCGGTTGGAGTACATTTTTCGCATTCATCGACATTGGCTATCCTTCCTCATTGCACATGCTAATCAATTCTCCAATTTACCAAACAGTTAACTGCGACGCTTGAGTCTGCTAACCGTGCAGCAATGCATGCTATTGGATTTTGTGCATACTTCCGGGAAGTAAATTTTATAATATTTAAGGAAATGAAAGGAAAGATATATTATGCAAATGTTTTGTTAATTATTTTCGGATTTAGGTGGTTAAAATTGAATAAAAATTTATATTTTCCCCCCAAAAATGGGCGTGCGGTTGGCTTTCTCCCAGTCGTTGCCAACGTACACAGAGAGCTACTATTATAAGAATCGCTAAAACATATAGTAACCAATACACTGAGTTGCAAATGCTTTCGGAATCTCTAGTGTGTTTGATCATGAGTTTTTGCATAACTTTCTCTCAAGGGCGTAGCCAGAAATTTTTCATTCGGTTTTCACACTTCTACTCGTATCTTAAAATGAATTTTGAATTTCATCGATTATTTTAAAGAAAAAACGAATGTTTCTGCAGAGTACGGAATTTCGAATATAAATTTTTGCTCAAAAAAAATTAATTATAAAAAGTTTAAGTTTTAAAGCTTCAGTATACATCAAACATTATAAAAGGGGAGGGCTATTGATGCCTATCGACGGGGAGGGGGGGGGGACATCTCCCATCCCTGCAAGGATTGTTGTATACTGAAATTTCAAAACTGAAACTTTTTTGGGTACTTGTCCATTATAGCGGCGCCCGCCGAACGAAAAATCGCCAAGCAGTAAGATTTATCGCTATGTTTGGTTGTAATCTCCTAAGGTGTAGTCCTAAAGAAAAATTACTTAATCATTTTAGTAAAATATCGCTTGCCTGTTAACGTTACCGATTTCTTCATTTTTTTTGATTTCGTCATTTTTTTTTTAAATATCTATTTTGTTGCCTTTGAAAATGTCGTTAACAATTTTTAATTTACCGAACAGCGAAATGGATGCCATCTCTTTTTTTTCAATAGAAAGGACTTTTACCTGAAACAGTATTATGCAAAAGAGGTTACGTAATGAAGTTATATGTTAATGAAAACAGTATTTGGAGATGCAACATTAAAAGTTGTTCGAATAAGAAGGGCCTCCGTGTTGGAAATTGGCTCAGCGGTTCCAGAACACCGTTCGTTACTGCAATTCGATTTATCTATTGTTGGGCAGAGGAGTTGACATCCATTAAATGGTGTCGCAATCAATTGAATATGTCAAGAGGTGCAACAGTGGATTGGAATCACTACATGAGAGAAGTGTGTTCTCTTCACCTTATTCTGAAATTTAATAAGCGTATAGGTGGACCCGATAAAATTGTGGTGATCGATGAAAGTTTATTCGTACGGCGTAAGAACAACAGGGGTCGAGTACTTCAGCAACAGTGGATTTTCGGTGGAATATGCCGGGAGGATGGCGAGTGCTTTCTTGTTCAAATATCGAACAGAGATGCAAACACACTGCTTGGAAAAATTTTGGAACATGTACAAGAAGGTTCCACTATCTATTCAGATTGTTGGAAGGGGTACAAGAATGAAGAACTTGAAGATGCTGGTTTTACACATTTCACGGTGAACCATAAGTATAATTTTGTAGATCCGTCAACGGGAGTTCACACCCAAGAACGAAAGTGGGGTTCCGCAAAGTGGCGTAACAAGAAACAACGCGGCACGGCTCGACATCATCTGCAATCGTATCTGGCAGAATTTATCTGGGGGAAATATGATGGGGAAAAAAATGCTTTCTATGAAATAGTGAACGCAATTTCGGAAATATTGCCATTAATGTAGATTTATATTCTAAAAGTTATGTAAATATTCATGTTAAACATCTAAATTTTTATATCACTTATTGGGATGAGATTTATCACTAAATATATATGTGATTAATTGAATTGTCACTTTTTCAATGGAACAAGCTTCCTTAAAATTAGAAATTAAATACTTGCTATTATTAAGTAAATATGTTACTGCAATAATTTATAGATTTTTTTTTAAGTCAAGTTTCAACACTTAAATGTTTGTTTTAGAAAAATAATACTTAACATTTTTCAACAGGAAATGAGTTATCAATCCAAATAAAGTAATTTTTATAAAGAAAAAAAAATTATAGAAGTATTGAAAAGCTACTACAAAGGAACAAAACAAGTAGTATTAAAAAAAAAAATTCAGTCAATTCCTACTTAGATCAACTAAGAAAATTTGATTTTAGCTACTTTTTATTAAGTTATTTGGCGGTATTTTGCCAAATGTGGCTACCCTGGTCCGCTTCGGGTACTTAACGTTCAACAAAAATCGCCAAGTTTAGCAATTTTTGAAATCGGGCCAAGTGGTTGGACTAAACTACCTTTTCACCATTTAAATTTAATTAAATGAATTAATATTTGAAAAAACTGTATTAAAATCAAGTGTTGTTCATTACAAGTTTAAAAAAAGGCATTTGAACTTGAGTGGATGCATAAAGAGTACGAAAATTTAAGCAATTGAAAATTTGAACAAGAAATATATAGTGTGAACTAATAGAAGGAATTTTAAAAATAGAGCTGATATTTGTATCTTACATAAGAACCACTCAAAATATTTTCGAATGATATACGAATTTGGAATATATTTTCTTAATTAGGATTGCTTCTAATAAACTGTTTTTTTCATTATTTAAAAAATTAATCATATACGAAATACGCAATTCTTAAAGAATTCTAAACTATTCTTCAAACTATTCTAAAAGAACAACTGCGGCAGCTTTTTGAGTAGAACACATTTTAAAAGAAAAATCTCCAAAACTATTTTTGCTTCTTGGAACTTAAATGTTGTAGGATTGCTTCTAAAAAGAAGTATCAGACAATTAGAAATCTTCAAAATGTTTTACATTGATTTTTCTTTAATTTCTTAAGATCAAATGTTCATAAGCTTTTTTTGTTATAATATTTATTACATGAAAGTTGGAATTCTACAGAATAGTGTGTTGAGCATTTTAAACGTTGAAATTTATTTAACGATTAATGAATGTAAAACACATATGAATATTTACTTGAAATTTGGTTGGTTGAATGGAATACACATTATACGCAATTATGTATTAAAAAAAGAAAAGTAATAAAACTTATTTTTATATGTGTGAAGGATCCTCAATTTCATCAAATTAAAGATTTATGTTCTTGAACATTTTTGGTCGAATAAAAATTTAAAATATTCCAGCTTCTATCATCTAAAAGTTTAAATTCAATATGAATACATCAAAATAAAGTATTTAATAGAAAACTTTGGAATACTTATACATCATAAATTTGTTTTAGATCTGTTGTACAACTATTTTATGCACAAAACTGATGTAAATTATTAAAATAGAAATGTTTATTGGAGAAACTGTAAAATTAAATTGTGGCCTGATAGATAAAATGTTAATAGTTTAATATACATGACATATATATGTATTTCCGTATAAGTATTATAATTTTATAAAACACAATGTAAAAATTGTTAGTAAATCGATCATTTATTTATTCTAATACAATATATAAATTTTGTAGAGAGGAAAACATTTTCAGACAATAATTTAAATTACTTTAATTTCATTCTCAATTAGAAATAATTTATTACTAATATATTGAATGTAAATAAAACACGACTGTTGGAACGAATTATAGGATCTACCTTTTACAACGTAAACAGATTATAGAATGGTCCGAGCCATCGAAATCCAGATTTAAGAGCAATTCTGTATTAAACTAAATACATAAAAGAGTTTATCATTCAAAGTTAATTTTAATTCAAAGTTTCAAAATATTTTAGTCAATTATCATTTAGGGCTAACATTTCTCATATAATGAATCATACAGTTAGATCTTATTATTGTAATTTTAAGTGTTAAAGGTATAAAAAAATAGTTTCTTAAATTTCGTAATATATTGAAGCTCCCACACCTGGATTCGTTATGCACGGAAAACCATACAAAAACCAAAACCTTGGGTTGCCCCCGAAGAATTATTTCCAAGAAAGGCGAAGATGGTCTCAACGGCCGGGTAGATTATGACGAAGAATTTTTGAGGCGCGAAATGCGACATGATCACGAATACGAGTAACTGAGACTTTAGTTGTCAAGTGAATGATGCTTTCTACAAACAAACCATTTATCGATGCTACGTGAGCCATCTCTTAAAATTTCTAAGAACTTATTATTGAAACTTTTCTCGACTCCCGTATGAGCACTCCTTGATCTTTTCAATCAGGATATGCCACGACGTTTATGAACATGATCCCCAAACATAGATTATCTAAAAATTGCTATATGACTCGAAGGATACAAGAAGTAACTCCCAGAATTTTGAAACGTGTTTCACAAAATGCGTGCAAATGAGTTTACTTTTTCCTCCTAGAAAGATGAGACATTTTGAACACATTTGTTGCATATATAAATTCAATTTTTTTTCTACTTTACGTTAGAAGGACCTTTCACCAATAACATAAAAGTAACTGCTTTAAAGTTCGTTGTTTTCTTAAAATAAATTTATACAAACGGGAGGAATTGCATTAATTCCTTTTGAATGAATTTTTACGTCAATACTGAAACTTTTAGGACACCAAGTAGTTGTGATCCAGTAGATGTAACCTGATGAATTCCCCTTAATTTAACACTAGAATTATCATATTTCTATTATACCTAAAAGTACCAGGTTGGATCATAGCTGACCCATGGACTTCAGTCAAGTTATTCTTAAATTTTATGATAATACAGTTGGAAAATAAAGTGTTTCATGATAAATACAATGATTTTTAAGTAATAATTTATTAAATTTAGCTTTTAGAATGTTATATAATATGACATTTAGTTAATAGGGAATTATCATTAAGAAAAATTAAATTTCTTATTGCAGAATACACACTTTTATATTTTGACAGGTTATATAAAATGAAATGTAAAAATATCTTTTAAATATCATATATTTTAATAACTTTAAATCTCATAGTGTAAGATATTGAATCGCAATAAAAAATAAATATGCTTGATATTTTACCAATTTTTCTCGAAAAATTTTGAACATTTTTTTACACACAATATTAGTTTTATTGTCTTTGCATTGATATACCTGGCGATGTTTTCCCTTGTTTGAAACTTTTGGGGTAGTACGCGGGTGGATTATTTCAGCTTTTTTTGGAATATATTTTTCTCTTAGCTCCTTTGCTAATTTTATAATATAGTCTCTTCTGCTCAGATAAGAACTTGTTGACTCTTTTAGAACTACCCATACATTAATCTCCTCTAGATCAAAAGTATTGAAAAAAAAAAAAAAAACATGCATAGGACAACGCATTGACGCAGATTTCACAGAATATTTTCTTGTCATCTGATCAACAACATCGACTCTGAGTTATGTAGAATTGTAGAAATTTATTATTTCAGGAGTTTTCTTCTTATTCTGAGTTACTTCTAATTACGAATGCAATGTGATAAGAAGTTCACTTTTGTGACTTTTACATTGGTAAAAAATAAGAACAGTGTTATTTATGTACCATAAAGGTTTTTGAACATAATTCTTTTTTTTGTTTTCATCAAGGATTTTGGAACTTCTCTATTTGCTCTATCGATTGTTCCGACATAGCTCAACCATTTTCATGTAGGCTTTCTGCAAGTTTTAAAGATGTAAAAAAAACTGTCACTAGTTATATTTCATCCTGTTTTGAATTAAGGCTGTACATAGGCTAAGAGCAGCATTTTCACCAACACTTAGATCATTTGATTTGGTATCATTGACGTTTATAACAAAATTTTTATTTTCACCACCAGATGTATTTTAGTCGCAAGAATCATTTCTGAAAGTTCATTTAACAATTTCAAAGCTTCTTCTTTCTAAAGACCCCTTCTGTCGGGTGCCATCACTAAGCGTTTGAAAAACTGGAATATCATTAATTCGTTTTCCTTCTGCTCAGCTTACAAAAGGGAAAATATCTTTTTACTTAGTTTCTATCCTATAACAGAGATAGAATATTCTACAACATTCATATACATAGATACAATAGCTTCCAATCACAAAAGCTCACACATCTGCATGACTTGTACATAACAGATGCGTTTACACACCCTATTCTCAATCTCACCCTTTTGCAAAAAGTAGGTACAATACATCTCGTTATATAATTATTTTATAACTGAAAAATGTAGAGTTGAAATAAAAGAAAAGGCAAATATCTTGTTTGGATCAGCTATGACCCCATGGTAGTTCTAGATATACAGACATATAAATAAAAAAGCGCTCCTTGGAATTCAACTAAATTCGTTTTAAGGCATTAGACTGAAAAATTAAAGAGGGTCAAAAATTTTTGAAATACAACTGGGAAACGAGCAAAAACTCGCGTCTTGGGTCACAGATGACCCGCCTCGGTAATTCTAGTGTTAACGAACTTTATTAATAACACACATTAAAAGAAGTAAATTTTTGACATGTTAGAAATAATATACAATACAGTTAATTTGAGGTATCTAAATTTTTAGCATTCATTTAAACTGTTTGGGTTCTGCATCGACAAGCTGTTCATTTTAAAATAATTTCCCCCTCATTTTAGTCTTTTTTAGTATCATTCTTGAAACTGAAACTCACGCTTTTGTCTTAAACTGCCACTTTACGAGCTTTTAACGTGATGTTGTTTGAATTAAATATCTTCCCCAATAAATGAAACTTGATTTATGTAGATTAGAGTAATTGAAATAGAATAAATAGAATTGAGGAGATACGTGTATAAACACTGGAACTTTTGAAACGAAAGTTGCTAGCTTCAGTACGTGGTTGAGATAGTAAGCTGAAGCGAATGTGAAAATCTGTATCATACTACTACCTGCTCTAAGTAAAGAACTTTAAGAGTGGACATAGAGAGGATTTACATAGAGGGAATATAATATCACTTATAGAACTTTAAACTATAAATCTTCTAAGGACTCGAATCCAATTGACTCAGTAAGGTAATGATAAGTTAACTATATTAAATGTTAAATCAGACGCGCGTATAGAGACATTTTCCATTGATGTAATAAGCTAATAATAAGCAGTCCAATGAACAGAAATAAATAGTTAATAATGGCATCAGAAGGAAGTAAATACAAAACGTTGTAGTGCCCACATTTTATTATTTAACGAAGACGCACAGAAAAATCCACAGACATTGTACAGTTTAATTAAATAGTCAATAAATTCACAATTACATTTGAAGACATGTCAAAAAAGGACATTGCAGCTTATTAACTATCTCCACAGAATATATGGTATTCTAGCGATCAATCCCTACAATCGACATTACTTCTTGTCAACCAATTCTTAACTTTTTTCCATTTTTTTTTCGAATGTGTAGATCGAAGTTACATATCGTTTGACTCAAAATGTCCTCAACTGGTTCTTGCTAAATTTCATAACCACACATATCAAAATGTATAAGGTGTCTGTCTCTCGAATATTTCTAAACTCACCGTAATCCTAGCGTATAATTAAACAATAATGTCTTAGCTTATAACCAAGCGAGATATTACTCGAATACGGCAGATCTGAATCCGTTCAATCTAACCTGGAATCAATTCTAGTCTTTATTATAAACAATTAATTTTAATATTTTACTCCAATTTACAAACATCTATCAGCCTGTCGTTGTCATTGGTCCCATTTCCTCTCCCTTTCAAACCTGTTTCGCTAAAAAATAACAATATATATAACAATTCCTAGATAAATTAATTACACCTCTAATCTTTGCAGAGGCCCTTTTCAACAACAACGCCTGAAGTTAAAATGCCTTAATAACTAACCTGTGAGATACTTTTCTTTTAGTTTAGTTGGTAAAGGCGCAACAAAAAGCGACCGGTCAAATTTTCTTCGGCCTCTATGGACCAGGGATCGAAACGCCGCCATCACTCGGAAGTCAACAAATCTCTCCGCAAGGTCAAAAATCACACTCTTTTAGTGTGGTTGGTAAAGGTGCAAAAAGGGATTAGGCAACTTTTCTTCGGACTCAATGAACCATGGTTCGAAACAGCAGCCGTCATCCAAGGTCACCAACAGATCTTCCCCTATACCAGGTCGGGAATCGCCAAACGCGGAAGTGTTGACCCAGGACTTGAACACTAGATGGCAACACAACCTAGAACTCCTGGCTTCTTTTGTCCCCGGTACAAAAGCACTTGCCTCTCTGTCTAACTAAGGTAACCGCACATAAATCACGATTAGATATTTCGGCTACGGTGCACAAGTCGATGAGACCCGCCACTAAACAAGTAACAGCCGATTATGTGAAATGAAAGCTGTTCCAAGCAAACCTTAATACAATAGGGAAGGGATGAATATCAATTGCAGTAATGGCTGAAAAAGCAACCTTCTCCACAAATACCAATGTTTCTCTCCGTATCATCACGATGATACTGGAGAGGGAGTACGCAGCGGCCCACTTCAACAACAACGAAAGAAGTTAAAACGTCTTAATACTAGCCCGAGAGAGAAGTCACTTTTATTCTGGTTGGTAAAGGCAGAGCAAAAAACCGATCTTTTTTCGGACAAACTAGTCCAGGGTTCGAAACGCCATTGGCACTCCAAGGTCAACCAACTGTTCTCTCTCTCTCTCTCCACTGGGTTGAAAACATTCAATGCCGAATCTTCATCTACTTCGCATAATGACGTTTCATTTGGTTGGCAAGGAGTTTCAATTTTATACAATTTAAAATAAAAAAAAGTTCCTCAAGGTTGGTGAAAATAAAACCGCGATTAGCTCAATGGCACAAGGTAACAATACCACTTCACTTTGCATAAAAATATCATCAAAAAATGCATTATATATATATTTTTATAATTGAATTTATAAATTGCAATTTTTTGGCTATTTTTTAGCCATTTTGGTATTGCGCTGGGGAGCTAGAGTTATTTGAAAGCCTTCTTTTTTACATTTTGTAATATTTCTGTTTTGTCAGGAGTCTGGACTAAGATTTAAATATTCCGATAAAGTCGCACATTCCAGAAATTTCAGGGAATATGAAAAGAAAAGTACATTATTTTGTGAATATCCACCTACTGCACTCTATAAATATTTAAAATTTCAACCAGCCAATAGTTACCTGAAGATTGTGTATAATTTAAAGCCCATCCTTGAAGCATTGGAGCAATAGGAAAAAGCGGATGTAAGAAGTATTGAGTGTATTCTAACCCATCACGACTTATATAAATTCAATATTTCACAATTCCATTTTGTATCAATCGTTGTAAAGAGTCATAATTGTTATCAGTTATTGCTGAAAATCATTTCCTTGCATTTTCCACTGTCTTCTCTATGTAATATATGTACCATTTTAATATAAAAATTATTTAAGCAAAAATGTCAGTAATAATGAAAAGTGAAGCATGGTATAATCCGGAGCATTGTTGTGAGTAAAAATTAATTTTTTCTTTAAGGATTCGGTTAATAAGTTGCACTTGATCCTGGTTTAGTTTTAGAGCTTAGGTAGCCGAGAAATCACGGTCGATATCGTAAATTCGGGTCCCGATGCATGAAAAAACTTTTGTGTAGAGGATTGAGGCAAATTGAATCTGTCGATACTAAGTGGCCTCATGTGATGTTGTGTGGAATTCAGGAGAGTGGAGAGTCGGCTCAGTTTTCGTCTTCGTCATTTGACCGAGTCTTGAAATTACGAAGTCCGTCTGCAATAACTCTTTTCTTTTTTGTCACTTTTAGTCTTCTTTTTACAAGGAAGAAATGTATCTCTTTACAAAATTAACATAAAAAAGGCTAAAATGTATTGTTTAACGTTAATTTTTTTAAATACAGCATTTTGTTTCCGTTATTTTGGACCTGAGCTGAGGTGACCATTATGCATGTATTATATTAACATACAAAGTACTTTTTTCAGAAAAGTATTTTTAAATAGTGAGAATTACAAATATGTAACAAACCTGACAGTAAATTAAGGAGGCTTTATGTATGTATGTGTGTGATGTCTAACCCCCATTAAAATATTATTCTTCTCTTATACATTTTAGCAGTTCACAACTTTATCTATACAATTTATTGCTCTGTTACAAGAGAAAAATAGAGTGAAAAGAAGATATGTATATCATGATAACTTACTAAATTTTGCATTTAAATCTAAATCGAAGGTAATTTTTTGTTACATATTTAAATCTCATTGCTGAGAATACGAGGAGTGAATATTAAATAATGAGACTGATGCTACTACAGAAGAAGTACGCATGCGCCAAACGCCAGCCACCAGTTTAGTGTGAAGCCTTCTGTTTCGAATGCAGTGATTCTCACTTCCGTAAGCAAATCCGTACACCCGTAGCTTTCGTTCGCGTTAGATCTATTTTCTGTTTTGCCGGAAAAATGATAGTGAGCAACGAATTGTTGTGAAATTTCACATAAAACTTGGAAAATCCGCTAATGAAATGTATAATTTACTGAAATAAGTGTATGACAATGAATGCTTATCAAGTTTTCAAGATGACCGAGAAGACGTTGAAGATGATCCGCGTCCGGGTTGCCCTTCCACGTCAAAAACGGATGACAATATCGAAAACAATCGATAATCTGGTTCGATCTGACCGTCGGTTAAGTATTCGTGCGATTACTGAGTCTGTAGGAATTGACAAAAAATCAGTACGGTACATTTTACTTAACAATTAAACATGCAAAAAAGTGTGTGCCCAAATGGGACTTAAAATTCTCACGTTTGAATAACAAGAAGCTCTCAAAAGTATTTGTACTGACACTTTGAATGCCATTCAGAATGACCCAAACTTATTGGAAAGGATAATAACGTGTGACGAATCGTGGTTGTTTACTTATGATCTCAATGATCGTCAATCCATGCACCGGAAGAAACATCTTCCTCTAGAGCTAAAATTCGAAAAGAAAATCAAAATTCAAAGCAGAATTGCTTTTTTTTAATATTCATGGGATAGTGTACCTTCACTCCAATTCCTATATCAAACTATTAACATTACACTTTCACATTCTTGTTGAACCCGAGAAAGAATTAATGAAGGAAAAACCACGAAATTGTCTTCGCCGGATCTTGCGCCATGCGACTATTATATTTTCTAGGTGAAATCTGCATTAATAGGAATTGATTTGAATCCGTTGAAGATTTGAAAGCAAGCGACGAGTCCTGAAGAGTCTGACAAAGACTTAACCATTTCCAGACAATAGAAATTTGACATGTAGCGTTGTAAAGTATAGAGTAAGGGGTATGTTTGGAAGGTGATAATGGTAAATTTGTACGACATCAATATAAAATTTTTACAGCGTCGTCTCGTTATTTAAGATAGCCACACCTGTGAATTTTCACTTTTACAACAGACTAGCATTTACATTATAATAATAATTGATCAGGAAGGATTGAAAGGAAAGTCAACATCTACAAAACAATTTAATTTATTAACAGAAATGTGAACAAATCTATCATCTCTCCCTCCTTCTCTCTTGGCTTACACTATATATCGGTCTCAATTGGCATGATTCCGTTCTCTTCTTGGAGGAAGCTCCCCAATACAAATAACTGTTGGTGAAAACTCCCCAGAGGACAGCCAGTGACAAAGGTGGATAGACCCGTCACAACATTTAGTTCAATACTATTTATCGTTTGCTTTCATTTATTACCTTTTAAAAGAATTAGTGTCTCCTTAATATTTTATTGCTTTCGATAATTTTTTATTAATATAAATATGATTTTATAGAAATAATCATTTGCTTGAAATTCTTTTTGCTGTTATTGTTATCATTTTTTGTATTCAAAGAAGCTTGTATGTAGAGTACAACGACAAGATGGTCGAACTTGGAATAAGCGATAAAAGGAGATAGATACAAGTAGTAAATTTGTATTAGAAATTTTAATTCATCATTAAGAAGAATTATCTTTTACAATGACACCACAATAAAGTGCAACGAAAGAGCTGTTTAGAATTCAACACTTCATTTTCACGAAACTGAATCACAAATAATTAATACAATCTTGTATGTCTTTGAATCTATCTTTTAAGATCAAGAAACGCAAAAATAGTAGTGCTTATACTGTGATAACACTGGAATACAAATAACCAGATTATTTTTCAAAAAAGAGTTAAAACGTTTTCTTAAATGTTCGGAAATATTTTTTCTCAAAATGTTCAGCTACTGTCTATCAAACTTTAAATTAAAATGCAAATGTTACAATACAATACTACAAAAAAAATGTTACTTCATTCATAGATTTCAACATAACTACTCGTATTAAACATTTAGGATTCATGTAGAACCTATTGATGAGAAAGAAACGAAAGGATCTAATATTTCTTAAAACATGCTGAATGATAATTAATGGTTATAAGATAAAAAAAAAAAAGGTTGAATCTACACACAGTTTTCTGTTAAATTAATCCACAAAATAAAAAAAAAAATTGGAAACTTGTAGCATTTAGACTTTCAAGAGTCTGCATGACATAGTTGAGATGAATTACTTTTGTGGTATCTACTAAAATGATGTTGATTTATAAGGTGAGTATAATAAGCTTTTCGACCCAAATATGGCATTTAATTGGATAGAATTATGGCACCATGCATTTTTAATGATAAGTAATATGAAAACAAAAGCTATAGCGAGTCCAAAAATTATTCTATTAATTCTTTTAGAACTTGGAATTCGAACATAGAGGAGCAGAAAGTATGAAAATCAGTGCCCCATACACACATTACAATATCCATAGAAGAAACTTCATTAGGAATGAAGTTATTAAAAAAAATTGTTTTATTTGATTGTTTTCTATCACATATGCATAAAGAAAGTATTTACCTAATTATTTATGCTACAATAAAAATTGAGTGTAAAGCCGTTCTGTTAGCAGAAAACAGTTACGAATTAAGTGATTTTACCATGTTTGTTTAATAAATGTATTTTTACTATTAAATATTTTTGATTAATTTAAGAACTGTACTTGTAGGATATGTTTACATTGTTATTTTCTATATCTAACACAGTTTAGATATAACATTGAAATTGCTTATTTGACTTATATGCGTTCGCAACTAATTACTCAGTCAAGAAAATATTAGGTCTACAAAAACAGGGATCTTAAAAATATAGATGTTCGAATCACAACAACTACATATTATCTAATTTCTATTTCTACTGTCTAAAGTGCAAGCATGTGAAAATTTGATTTCACAATAAAGTATAAGAAATGTTGATACGTAATATCATCAAGCTTAAAGAAGTTCAAAAAAAAATAATTGCTGCAATATCTGGACATTAATTTCCCAAGAGTGAAATTTTCATATTTGACTTCCAATGTATTAATTCTAAAAGTTTATGTATTGGACATACACACACACACACATAAAGATTACACAATGAAATTATGAGAGTTAATAATATTTTAAACACTTCAGTATATAATAGTCTATCGTACTAAATTATTAAATAGTAGAAAATCATTGCTTTTGAGTTCAACGTATAAGTCGACCGAGATATATATTCGAAACAAGAGCATTGTTAATCAGAAGTTTAAATCTAAAACTGCTTTTGTAGTCTTAATCCAAAGGCCTGGTAACATTCTAAAGATCGATTGAGAGCTATTAAACCGAAAAGCGAAAGCATAATGCAAAATTTTTTTAATGGAAAAAATTAATTTATTGCTCGATTTAGGTTTCGATGTTTGCGTCACTAACACTTGATGTTATATGACGTCATGCTTATTACCATCCAAAATGAGAATTATTCAGTTGCAGGTAATGTAGTTTATCCGATTATGAAACCGTAAACAGAGCATTGACGAATTTGGGATTTTTTATTAAGGTTATATTTTACAATGTCGATTGGATTAAATATTGGTTTGAAATTGATACTTCTGCAGTTTAATAATTACTAAGTAATGAGTGCAGTTTTCTTTTCTGGTTAAGTATGTAAGAACCGATGAACAAATTCTATTGCGGTATATGAACTTTAAAAAAAGAATGCGAGCTTGATTGAATCTATAATTCGCTGATACAACTATTAATTTTCAACAGTCTCATTTTCATTAAAAAAAAAAAGTCTAGAATGCAACTTATTTTAATTTAATACAAAACAAAAACATTTTAAAGATCCTAAATAAAATTTAACGCGAAGCAGTAGAATAAAATATTCTTGTATGCTATATTCTTAAAATCATTTTCCCATTAGCAACCTTTAAATTAAACGTATTTGTCTCTATTTAAAATTTATATCTATTTATAGCCGCGAGAATTTTAATGTTTCATTTCTAAGCACTTTACAATAAACTTAAATTAAATTTATTTGTCCTGTTTAAAACCTTTCTATGTCTTTTTATATTCCAGAATTTTCAATGTTTCTTTCTTTATTTAAAAATTTTTTCATATTAATTTTATGCGGGCTTTTCAATATTTCATTTCTGTTTCAATAAATCTTACATTTAATCTCATATCAATCTTATGTTTTTGATAGAAAAATAGCATATTTTAATACACAAAAAAGCAAGACAAAGTAAAGTATAGAGATCACCTATAAAAACGTACAGCAATCGATCTGATGAAAGTGAATCTTTCGAGAATTATCGTTGCCACCGTCTCAGCGAAAATGTTTATAACTGATTGCAGAAGATGGACAAGGTCTTACATATTCGCCATCGGACTTAAATGTAAGACAACACATTTTCAATCACATATTAATATTGAAATGTATAAAGAAGGTCATTGTATGAGAGAAAAGCATATTAAAAGAATGTGGGCGAAAAGATTACTTTGCTAATTGTAGTACAATATTATACAATTTCAATTTAATTTTGAAAATCAAGTATGTTTAGAATTCGGTTTTTCCACACTTTAGAAATGCTTTGATAAATTTTATACAATGTTGAAAGTTAAAATTACGCTATTACGTATTAATTACGCTATGCGAAAATAATTTGGTTTCTTAGCTTTTTGTTAGAGACATTATTTAGATATTGACCATTATGTAGCGATCAAGCTGAAGGATTTAGTACTCGGAGTTCGAATTCTTGCAAGAAATTGTTAATCATTAAGAAATTAGGGAGTTAACAATCACATATCGTAATACACTAATAACTATAATTCAAGAAAGAAAAATTACAGTATATTTGAATTGTTTCACTATCACTAATCTTCCATAGTGTTCTTCCATCAGATCTTTTCTAATATACTAATACTCAGAAAAAGATAAATGCTATCATAACGATAATTTAATTATGAATAAAGCTAACCATTTCATGATTATTATTTCTCGAATACATCAAAACCATTCCAAAACGCAAGACAATGATTGTATGATGCCCTGGACGAAGTTGAAATTCTATCATCTCTGGTACCTAGAACTATGGGTAGTTCGTATCGACTGTAACAACAGTTATCGTTAGACTTCGATATCCACATACTGTAGCAGGTAGCGACATCTACAGCATGTTGATATCTGAACACGTGCTAGAAATTTACGAAATACCATAAAAGAAGTTACAGTTTTCCTATTATCCTTTCTGTATTCTTTTTTCTGTACTTATTTATACAACATAAATAGATACAATTGCTATCACGATAAAATTTAAACAGCGAAAAATGTGTCCATAAAGAAGTATCTGAGAGAGTTGCATGTAATAAATAAATAGATAAACAAAATAAATAAAACATTTTCTACATTGAAATCGGGCTTTCTTATATTGAAAGTCTTTACAGAATTTACTTACTCACATTCTTCAAAGTTTTTCAGGTCGATCGTCCTCGTCATGACCGAGGTCAAAATGACGAGATCGTCGAAATAGCCTTCGTTTTGTTTCTCGATGCACTTTAATAGAACCAAATCAAACATCATCATGATTATACAATACGCATCATGCTATAAGATAACTCTACATCTTATTCTTTTGTTGTTTTCCATTATTTTGATAACCCTGTTTATTTTTTTTCGGTTTGTTTTTATTTAACTTCTTCCTTTTTATCAATATTTTATTACATATCCTATTATTCAATTCTAACGAGATTCAATTCGCGAATTTTCATTGTAATGGAATTTTACCAGTTTAAATATGGAATAATTGAAAACAAATTGTTTTTCGATAAATATTTGTTTGTATTTATTTTCACAGTTAATAAGTACTTTTCTGAAAGTTTCGAAAAATATTAAAGATTTTGAGTAAAATTTGCAGTGGCAAGAATTTATATGCAGTCAGTCAATCAATTTAGGTGCGAAATACTTGAAAAAAGGTTCGAAGTTTTTAAAGATTTGCAGTCATAATACCTAAATGCCCATCATACGTTATAAATATAACAAACTATATTCCAAAGAAGGAAAACTAAAGAAATTGAAAATTGTCTAAAGAATATTTGATCATGCGAGCGATAAAATTTTCTTTTCTACACTATGACTCATGTATGAAAAAAAATGTGTCTGTGTGTTTAGTGTTTTCTGAGACAACTATTAGAAAATTTATCTTACGACTGCGAATTTATTCAATAAAAATTACAACAATAAATATATATAAAATTAAGATTTACATCCTAAATAACAGATATGGTTTTACGTTAATATGCAAGAAAAAATTTTAAGTTCAATCAAGCATTTCTGCCAAAAAATTTCAATTGTATATTTGAAAGACAGTAGCTAAGAGCATTTGGTGATAAGTAAAATAGGGATAATAAATACTTAGTCACGACTTTTCACAAAACATGAAAACAACTTTTTTTTTAAAATTGGTGATCACTAGAACAACTAGGGTATATAGCAGCTCTATCTTCCTGGTGCCGGTGAGAGTTCATAAAGAATATAAGCACGCTTCTAGAGATCATTCAGTTTCACCAAATATTAATACATTTCACAGGAATCAAGCCCGAGAGGGCAAAACGTCATATAATAGTAGTCACTAATTCAATTCCTAGAGATCAACTTTTTTTTTTTTTCTTTCTTTAAGAAATTTCAGGATAAAAAATTAAACATTATTTAGTAAACTATATAAAGTAAACGCTTTTGTCTGAGGAAACAATATATCCACAAACACGCACAACTGTCAATGAAAAAGAAAATAAATGCAGAAGGCGATCCTTATTACAAACGAAGTTTATAAAACACGAGGAGAGATGAACGTAGAAACGTTTTAACAAGTTCCACTGTTTCTACCTTTAACAATCATTTAGGCTATTGATGTCCGTTATTTGAACTGAGAACTTCGCTTGTGAATGAAACCAGTCACATAGGAAGTTAAATTATACTATATAGAAAATAAGTGAGCATGGATGAGGTGTTTAAAATGGGCCGAAAGGAAAATAACACAATAGCACACGAATCGCTGATGTGTGCTCTGCAAGAAAACTGAGAGCAATCTTTTAAGTGTGTGTCCTGAGTGGAATCCAATTTGTCTAAGGTTTTAGATAAGTAAATTCACATAATCTTGTTTTGATGCAAAGCCGAATTGGGCTCTAGCCCTAGTGAAGTTGGTCGAGCGGATTCCCGGCCAACAATTGTTTCCAAGAGTCGTGGGTCGAGCTGATGCCACAGTCGATGTAACAGGGTTGATGCAATAATCTCCGGTCGCGTGGCAACATCTTGGTGTGTTGTGGAACTTGGAAGGCAGTGAATGCTCAGATGTGCCTTTTCACTACCTAGGTTCAATAATGAGGTCGTCATGGTAGCCTCGTGTTGCTTCTAGTGCGATGTTATTAAATAATCACAGTCTCACTAGACACGGGGTTAGTTAGCATTCCATTTCATATAAATTCGATTTTGATTAGTCTTTGATGGATTAAATATACGGAGCTTCTCGCATTCCTTGCAGATATTTAACTTAGAGCACACGTCATTATAAAATAAAAAAAATCTGAATTTACGAAAATCCACTGATGATAACAAGCATTTAAAAAAGTAAAGGCTATGTATTATTTATAAATGTAATACATCGACTAATAACAAGGTCGAAAAGTCCCCGGCCTACCATAGTAAAACATTTTTTGTAAAATTAGTTTTTTTTATTGTGTATAATTCCCTTCAAAGGGTGATACTGATTATAGCGACTTTTCGATACCATTTTTGTAGTACGATTTGTCCTTTGCTTTTAAATAGGCCTCAGATTCGGCGATCACCTCTTCATTCGGCGAAATTTCTTCCCAGCAGTTATTCTTTTGAGATCTGAGAACAGGAAATAGTCCTGGGGCCAGATCTGGAGAATACGGTGGATAAAGGAAGCAATTCAGCCCAATTCATGGATTTTGCCATCGTTTTCACTGACTTGTCACAGTGTTGTCGTGGTGAAGCCTTTCTTTTTTCTTCAAATGCGGCGTTTTTCGGCCGTTTCGATACTTCAAACCAGTTACTATGTAATAGTCGCTGTTGATGGTCCTTCCTTTTCGAAGTCAATGAAAATTATTCCATTACACGCCCCAAAATACAGACGCCTAACCTTGCCAGCCAAACTGTTGCGTTTTCCCGCTTTGGAGAGGTTCATCGTGTACGATCCACTCGGCCCTTATCGATTGGACTTCAGGTGAAATGATGGAATATATTGCATCATTGTCACATATCGACGCAAAAAACTCGGGTTTAGCCGCTTGATCCTCTTCAAACACTGCTTCCGAATCATCAACTGAAGTGTTGTTTTTAATAAAAAGTAGTAGCGCGGCACCACTTTGCACAAACTTTCTCATACCCAAATATTCGTGAATGATATGATGTACGTTCAGTTGATATGTTTGGTGTCTGCTATTTCATTCAGTACGTTTATAGTCATTAAGTGTTTGTGGATTTTTTTTTAAATGTTTTCGTCAGTAACAACTAGGTTTATTTCCAGAGATCAGGATCCAGGTTCAGGAAATCATAAGATACATACTTTTTCTATTCGAGAATTATACTTTTGTTTCGAAATCCAGGAATTGGAAATAAAAGTTGATGAAGAAGATGTTAAGAAGAGTTTAGCTGTGAAAAGATGGTTGTTTGGGTCTACCAAAACGCTGAATAATTTGTGGCAATCTTGAAAGATTTTTTGAAATAAAATCAGCAATTTTAAATACATTAATTGACAATAAAGAAAGAACTGAAATGATGACTATGTAGGTTTGGAAACTGGGACTACTATTGTATCTGGCTTAAAGGCAGTAAAATTGGCTTAGAAAAATTATGAAATCGAAATGCAACTTTGCTAACTGCGAAGGTGTATTTTCTTTCATTATTAAGAGATTGAATGAACAAATTTAAAATTTGCAAAAATGTGAAATATTCTCTAATCAAAGATGGTGAAGTGCAAACATTAATTTAATGGACCAATTCAATACCCAATTTGGGAGAAAATAGAGGCAGCTGCAGTTACTGTCGATATTTCGCATTGCCTGACAAAATTGTTTGGTTAGACAAAAGCCCAAATGATGAAATAAGGCTTAGAAGAAGATGACTCAAAATCCTTCACTCAGAAGAAGAGAGAGCATGGAGATTTTGAAAGAAAAATATGGCGTTGGACGAAAAATTAAGAAAATTTGCTCTAAAACAAAGTTTTATATTGTTCAAACAAAAAAAACTACTAGTCTCAACAAAATCGTGATACAAGAGAGAGATGTAGTTGTTCAGCTCATTTGTATCACCAAACATTATAAGACATAGGAGGCTTTAAAACATTCCTCAACGTCAGTTGAAGCCGAAGGCCTTTTTTGCTGCTGGATTGTTCATCTGAAGCTTAGAACAAGGTGATAAAAGTATAAATTGATTATGCTTTCTGAAATCCTAATGCAAAATGAATAATCAATTTATTACATATTTTGTATTTTTAGCTCGTTATATAAATAAAGCATTAATTTTGATTTATATGTATTTTTATTTTATATAATTATTGTGATTTTTTTTGTTAAAAATAACCTGATTTTAAAATTTTTGAAATTTTTGATGAGAATGTAATTTCCACGGAAAAACCCGGAAATCGAAACCCTAGTAACAACCTCTTTTTTTTGGGTGTTCGCCGTCTTCAGTGCTCATTCTACGTAAACTTAGCAGCAATCCTTGATGGTTGATTTTCCTAGGGCAGTGTCCGGAAACTCAGCATCAACCAAGTTACTAGCTTCAACTGTATTTTCCCTTCAAAAAGCAATATTTTATCAACACTTGGCTTTTTATCCATTTTTCTGAGGTTCAAAAATTACTTTTCTCAAAATGCTATAATTCACAAACTAATGATCCGACACCTGTCAAATTTATGCTCATCTTTTTTGAGGTTGAGACTGGCAAAAACATATGGATTTAATTCTAGTAGCGCCATCATGTGTCCAGGCCAAAGGGACTTTTCAATTGATCTGTTAAAGTGACAAAATAACAAGGCCACCGTTGCTGCCTGTGATAACCCAATGCAGTAAAAGGTTGTGATCCTTTCTTGGAGTCACTTGCAACTTTCTCCCCTTTCCGTGAGGTGGGAACATGAATAACTTATTTTCTACATACTGGTATACAGGTGCAAGAGATCTGCATCCGTGGCGTAGTGTTCATCAGTTCAGTTTGGTCAGAGAGCCACACAAGGAAGAATATGGTTTCCATGATTCCAGCTACTGTCCTTCGATATATCAATTTAATTTCCTTTGGCGTCGGGACTGTTGAGTTTATCCTGGATAAGTTGACATGTCACTAGTAGGGTTGGTGCAAACATGAATTTTGTTAAGTGATCTCAACATTTAGTAATGTCTTCTTGTTCAATTCCTGTGTAGCTTCCATGATTTTGGAAAATAGGAAAG
>BMAW01057165.1:0-11209 GCA_019974015.1 Nephila pilipes | reverse complement strand
TCCTGAATGTAAGTTGAATGACCTCGCACCAGCAAAGCAAACCACTAGCAACGCATGCGCACTGACGGGAAAGGTAGTGGGGAGTTTCGGGGAGCCAATGTTACCCTCGTTATTTGTCTGCAGATTGTTCTACAGTGCACGTCGCTGCTAAGTCAAACCCTTGTTTTAGAGACTCATCGGAATTTCAGGATGCCGCGTTTCAAAGACAAGCATTAACTAGAGAATCTCAGACTGAAAATTTAGATTTACTGCGAAAGAACCTACTGATGAATTGCGTGGACTTTTTCATCACCCTGAAAGACATTCTACCAAGTCACAATATATTCCACATCCAGGCGATTTATTAGTGTTAATATAAGACATTCCAATACCAATCGATTTATAAGAAAAAAATACGTTGTAGTTTCCAATTCCTGATGACCTGAATAATATTAGATCAAGTCCATCATTGTCACACCCTCGAACACTATTAAAGAATGTTCATTTGTTCATCCGTTTTAAAGAAAAATACACTTTTTCACTATATGTGTGTAACAAATATAATATATTCCATTACCACAAACGATTCATAAGATAAATATATTACATTCCTTTGATAACTGGTTTACTTGATCAAATTCAATATATTCCATTACCAAACGCTTTATAAGAAAAAAATATATATAATATATTCCACCACTCAATGATTCATTAAATCCAATATAATGTATTCCTCATCCAAACTGTTTATAAGAAAAATACAAAATTAATCTACCATAATATATTTTAAGGAAATTGATCCTTTTACTAGAAGTTGTATATTAATATGCAGGATAAATGTTTTTATTGAATGACAATGCAAGACAAATTGATTGCACGAAGAGGAACGCGATGCCCGACACGATCAGCATACAATCACGATAACTCTTAACGGGTTGATGCATAAGTTTAGCTTGTGTTCGAGCAAAGCTCTTCATGTAAATTTTAGTAGTATGCATTTTTATATTCCTGAGTGTCACACCTTTCGTGAGCAAATTCATCACGTAGCTGCATCCGAGTACGACTCATGTATGAAATTTCAAAAGCAAAAATTTATAAGGTCCACCCCCAATAGACAATTTTATAATTTTAGTACGATATTAATTAGATAAAGTTATCTCGTATCTCGGTGATTTTTTGTAATAATTAAACCTTAACGATATCCCCTCATACTAGGTAAGATAAGTAAGTAACAGAGAAAGTTTCAGTTTCTCAGGCTCTTCGTCCGTTGTGGTTGCTGACGACTCATTTATTACTTTATTACAGAAGTTAATGTAGTGAAATATTATGTAATGTTGGAGCTTTCTGATGTCATGTATTTGATTATTAATCATACGAAATTTTATTTGATTGGCAGAGTAGTTTTCTGAATTTATGATGAGCAGCGTTTAGCTATCCTGTTCCTTTTTATCCAGTAATTAGAATCACTTCCTAAGGCATTGACAGTTTCTCTATGGCACGTTTATGCAGAGCTTGACTATTACAACTCTTGGGTTTTTGTTGGTGAAATGGAATTCAAACAATCATTTACTGCATCTTTTCTATTTTTGAGTAACCCAAGAGAAATGCGTTTGCTATTAAATACCGCTCAGAGGTGGCGTCAGTTGGAAAGTTATAAGTTCGCTTAATACTTGTATAACATCGACGACATGAGACGCATGCATGGCTAGGGAGAAGAAGGTCGAATTCTAGATGACCCGTTTGAAAATGAACATCGAAATGAGATCCATTTGTAAGCCATTTAATGGATGAAATCTATTCATTTTTCAAATGGATGGTATGCCGATGGTTAAAGAACTGCCATTCACCAAAAAAAAATTGTTAAACGGAATTTTTCTCATCAATAAAAAATTATTTAAGTACATAACTGAAATATTTTTAAGTAGCATTGAAATTCCATTTGAAATGAAAATTGTTTTGGCGTAAATAACTAATTAATTACCATAAGGCTGATCGTTAGGTTTTATTAACGTTGCAGTAGAAGAAACACGAGGGCTATTGGCAATGGACCTCGTGATTTTGAGCCTCGTTCCAGTGAGGATGACGACACCTGAGATAGTACTTCGAGCCATGAGCGATTTTAAGTGTATCAACCTCGGCTACCCAGTGGGTCTTTAGTAGTATCAAGGGTCGAACCCATGACTCGACTTAAACTGCCGGCCTCAAGTTTTTGCAACTGCAAGCAACCATGTTAAAACTGCAAGCAACCATGACCACTAAGCTACCATGGCTACTTGCCATAAAGAGTACTTCAAATTATTAGCCATTTTTTGAAAAAATAATTTCTTAAGCCTGGTAAATTTACTATTTCACTGATGAATTAAAAAATGATAGGGCAAAGATTATTCCAATTATTAAATTGAATAAAATTATATATTCGTATAGTACTCTTTCTTATTTTTTTTTTAGAAATATTTAAATAAACTTTGTTTTAATATTGTTATTATTTTCATTTTAAAAGGAAGATTTCTATTGATTAAAATATTTTTCGTTTTACTTGTGGATCAAAATAGTTGTTTCAAATAGCACTGGCACCTTCCACTGCTAAGCGTTGAACAAATCTAAGGGGGTCCAATGTTAAGTGAAGGATGTCGAAATCTGGCAGTTGATTCTGACGTTCTCAGTCCAACGTTGATGCTCAACCTACATTTTTTTATTAGTAATTATAATTTTCATCGTAATACTTCTTTGACTGGTACATGAATGAATTCACAGCAAGCACCTCACGGAACACAAAAGTGTATTTGCGTTTGTTTCAATTCGATCAATAAAACATGTATTTAAAAGTTCGGACTGGTTTTGACAAGGTTTAGATTGCCATGGATACTCCGACACGAATTTCGGAGCATATTGTAGATCCTATTGATCCGCCTCCCATATGAATTTATGTTCTATTTACTATTTTTTTTTTCATTTTAATGTCTTTAGTATAGTATTTAGTTAAAGAAAGTAGTTACGAAAGGTCTGGTTTACAAAAGAAGAGTCAGGTGTAATTCCACATCTTTATTTTTAAGGTTACACGTGTAAGGAAGAGTGTTTGTATTTTTCGATTAAAGTACTGTTGCAACATATGATTGATAAGAGAATTTTACACCTACCTAGATAAAAGAATCCTGATTCAGCGATGGACATCTGGTCAGTTGATTTTATAAACACGCGAAAACAAAGAGAGAAAAATGGAAGTTAAAATGCGAGGAGAAGCGCTAGTGTCGTAGAGGACCTTTTAAGGGACAATAAAACTCCCACCAAATTCAAGAAAGATACCTCTTCTCCCCGGAAGTGTTATGGTTTTAGCGTCTTTGGTTGAAATTCGTAAGAGATTCAATGGGCAAATACCCAGGCTTGCAAACGTGAGAAGAAAATCTCAGGGTTTCATAAGAATTTACAGCATTCCCAAAGGGATTGCATTTTCTCCACATCATCGCTGCATCACTATGTAGTTCCCCACTTTTCTTCTCAAAACTACATTATTGCTTTTCATTGCGTGGAATGATATGCGTCCGAAAGAGTAAAAAAATGGGAGTGTTTACACATGGTTGTTTTCCTTTTCTGACTTTTGGAAGCTCTTTTAAATATTTATTAAAAATCTGAAAATTCATAACTACTTTATTATTTTCAGGAATGGAGTCAGAATATTTTTCTCCTATAAAGGGTCGAAATTTATTTTCATCAATTTATATGTAAATTTGGGGGTTTCTTTTTTTTTTTTTTTTCTTTTTTTCGAGAAAGGAGTTTTAGGGCCGAAAAGTGTAGAACCCATTGATTATAAGGATGCTCTCCTTCAAATAAAGTACTAATTTATATTTTAAATTATATTCAACAAACAATAATTTTTACACATTATGGTAGTTCAATAAATCCTTAGAAAGAGGGGAAAAAATTAGGTCGATATTTTTAAATTTTTCAACATGATCTCCCTCGAGCTTTGTACATTTTTTCAAACGTTTCTCAAACTTTTTAAAGCCATCTAAAAAGTAGGTCTTTACCATACGAATCTATTTGGGCGATGACCTCTTTGTCCACCGAACCATTTCTTTTCTTTTTTTTTTTTTTAAGATTAAAAATAATAAAATTGATGGGGATAAATCCGATTAATGTTACATTTACTCAAACTTTAATTCCATGATTTTCGCTAGCAAAGCTGCGCAGGTGTGCACCCGTGTATTATTTTGAAGGAAGATAATAATTTTGTTTTGCAAATGAGGACGGTTTTATTTGATTTCTACGGTCAATCGGTGCAATAATAACGCATAATACTCTCCAATTATTGTTTTTCCTTCTTCCAAGGAATCGGTGTATTTGATTCAAGGTGCATCCCAAAAACGCGTTGTCATCCCCTGATCGACCGATTTCATTATCTATGAAAAACCACTGTTTTGACTGTTTCTTTGTGTTTAGTGTGTAGTAGCGTATCCAAGTCTCATCCGCAATAGTGTATCAATACTTAAACTTATCAGAATTGCGACGCAAAAGAGAAAACTTAGCCTCAGAATAAACCCCACGATTACGTTTATTTTCCATTGAGAGTAAACACGGCACCCATTTTGCCGAGATTTTTTTCACATCCAATTTTTCCTGCACAATTGAAAATACTGTACCATGCGATATGCGAGATTCCAAGACATTTCGCACCCTTTGATTTTGTTAGATAACACGAAATTATATCGGGGGGGGGGGGGGGTCAACCATTCCATGAGCAGTCATTTCCACTGGATGTACCGTTCAACTCTTATGAATGTACGGCCACGTTTAAGCTCATTTACCCAATTGTAAACAGTTGCAACCGCAGGAGCAGATATGAATTGAACTATGAGTGAGTGAATGTAAAGGTTATTGGCGCAAGAGCCAGATATGGCTTTGCTACGCTAAACAAGATTTAACTATGGTCTAGACGTTAAGAAATTGAAAAAAAGTCAATTGGTTGACAAGGAGTCGAAAATAGAGAAAGATCGCTAGGATAACCCGGGGGGTGCGTCACCCGTGTTCACCAAAGACAGTAATTAGTTTAGTTTAGTTTTTGTTATCGTCACACTATAAGCAACACGAGGGATATTGGCGACGGACCTCGTCATTTTGAACCACAGTCAAGTGACGAGGACGACACTTGAGTTGGCACCCCCTCTCCTAACATCCACACCACACCAATAGGAGGACTTAAGACCCCAACAGATTTAACATGCATCAGTCCCGGCTACACGGCGGGTTTTTGGCGGTCAAGGATCGAATGAACGAAAACCTCCAGCCAAAAATCCGAAACCTTGACCACTAGGCTACCGAAGCCACTTAAAGACATTAAACCCCATGGGAAGGAAAAAAAGTCACTAGGGTACCTTATGGTCATTATGCCCGTACTTGTCTGAAGAAGGCAAGTCCCTGAGGTCCCCCTAGGGTTAGGGTGCCCGGCTATACCCCCCAGACGATCGGTACCTATTTTAGTCGCCTCTTGCGACATGCATGAGTTACAGAGGGACTATTCTGTCATTCCCGGTCACCACACGGGTCGTGACATGAACTTCAACCAACTCAATTTTTTGATCTTTTTCGGTGTTAAGCTTTTTTAAATGTAAATGTTTAATCACCACTCGAAACTCACTTTTTTTCCTTTTTTCTAAATAAACCCAAGTTTTTTACTTCAGTTATCAATAAAAGTGAAACTTTAGGACGGAAATAACTATATTTAGACAGCTGTCTAGTAAGTCCTGATGCTTACTAAAAACAAACTATTTTAGATATTACGAGCACGATCTCTTAGATTTTCTAAGGGCTTATCGAACGGTCCTCATACTATTTTTATTCATCGTTTAAATAATTCACACAAGTAATATTCAATCCATCTTCACTGTCGGCTCTATCTATCATCAGTTTAACGTCACCGATCGTATTACTTTCGTCTGAACTATTGTTGTCAATCCTTTCAAAAACTGCTTCATCTTCGGTACCACATCCATCATTTTAATCATCCCGCGTTTCTGAAATGATCTTATAATCGCCTCTTCTTCCACAGTGAGCTGAAATACTCTAATAGCGATGATACGGTATAAAGATTTGTATTTTAAGGTTTTTATTCGGAGCATAAGACGATATTCGATTTTAAAATGATTTTCTGCGTTACAAACTCCGCCTTCAGGCTTGAAAAATGCAGTATCTCACATGCCAAATATTTCAAACATGGTGATTAATTGATTGCTTATTTAAGTCGCTCTTCGGAGCAACACGAGAACTTTGGGGGATGGATCTTGGTATTTTGAACCTCAGTCAAACGACGAGAACGACACATGAGCTGGCACTTTTCTCTTCAAATATCCACATTAAATTGAATCTTGAGTTAAAGTCACGATACCACAATAGACAAGTCATGTAGCGAGAATAACACATAACACATCAATCAATAACTCCCGAGACTAACCCAGAGATGGCGCTCGTAGTAAACCAGTAACCAGGTCTTTCTAGAGAACGAACCTTTGCTTGAAACGTGTCAAAATTTTAAGTCGATCGGACCAGAAACAGCTGAGTTATCGAGGTTGGAGTAAAGTCGTTTTGTAGTTTGTTTAAAAAATGGAAAAAACCGAGTTTCGTGTTCTGATAAAACATTGTTTTTTAATGGGTAAAAACACCGTGCTAGCGAAACAATGGATTGAAAAATGTTACCCGGACTCTTGTCCAACAAAAGCAACGATTTGTCGGTGGTTTGCCGAGTTTAAACGTGGTCGTACCGACACAAAGGACGCTCGGGTAGACCTGTGGAAGCCGTTACACCGGAAAATGTGAGTGAAGTGACAAAAATTATAATGAAAGATCGTAAAGTGAAGCTCCGTGAGATTGCTGAGATGACACAGATATCATGTGGAAGTGTATTTACTGAAAAAGGTTTTTTGAAGTGAAGTGAAAAAGGTTTTATCCAAGTGGGTGCCGCGATTGCTTTCGATGGAACAAAAACAGCAACGAGTCGATGATTCAGAAAGCTGTTTATCGCTATTTACTCGCAACAAAAAAGATTTCTTGCAAAAAAAATGTTGTTTTCAATGTTAGTCTCGGGAGTTATTGATTGATGTGTTATTAAGTTTGTTAAGGCTCCAATTCCTACTAAAGTATGGTGTAAAATTTGAAGGGGGAGGTGCCAACTCAGAAACCATCCTCGTCACTTGAATGAAGTTCAGAATTACGAGTTCTCCTACCATTAGATCTCGTGTTACAACTAAGCGCTACTTTTATTCACAATCAATCAATCAGAACCCAAGTCACGATGAATTTAACGTTCATTAGCCTTGCTAATTAATTAGTCTTCAGAGGTATCAGGACTCGAACCTATGTTTCGACACAAGCATTGACGGCCACAAACTCGCTATCATAACAACTCGGCAACTACGGCCTTAAAGAATTTCGGAAGTTAATACCTGAATTTAATTCCAAAAGTAATTATATTTAACTAGTTTCCCATCTGTATGATTAACAAAATAATCTTAGTTATATTATTTGAAAAGAAAAATATTTATATGAGTTATATATTAACAAGAAGTAACTTTGCCGTAATCTTCATCATTCCATTTTATATCCATATCTAAAAATTATTTCTGCATCTATATGTATAATTTTTTCTTTCTAAAATAAATCATTAACACAAAAATGATGATCATCGGCTTTAGAAAGGGAAAAAAAAAACTTTTCAAAAACAAACTTTTTTTTTTCCTTCTCTCTCTTCATGTTTGGTTTGAATGTGAAAAAAAATCCATTCACACAACATAAACCCAATTTTCCTCAAGAAAAAGTTTTTCCCCAACAAACATATTTAAATTTTTGGGAATTTTTTTATTGGGTATAACTCCTTAAAAATGTTTCGTTTGAAAAAAATTACCCTTTAATATGTTTTCTAATTTTTACTTTAGTCTAATATATTTAAATATAATTATAAATATAAAATAATTTGTAATTATTTTCTTCAACTTAGAAAATAATAAATGAAAGGAGATGCTTAATATGACACAACACAAAGTCATTTCTTTTGTAAGTTTATAAGCATAATGACTAATTTTGTAGAATTTTTACAGAGTTCTACAGCATGAGGAAAAGATTTTTTTTCACTGTATCTGACCATTTATTGTGACCCAATGTGTACTTTATGAGAACTGAGCTCTTATGTCAAACCGTGCTACTGAAAAAATAGACATATTTCCACTCCGCAGTAACATTAAAATACTACTGAAAATTAAAGTAAGATTTACGTAAATGAATATATACTGTGAAAATTGGCTTTTCGATATATTTAAAATTATTGGAATTGTTAATTTCCATTTTGATGTTTCATATTTTTTTAGATGATCGCTTACTTTAAATATCTTTCTACATTTTTATATAACATTCTGCTACGTTTTCTGTCTTTTATAATATTTCCATTACATTAAATATAACGTTTTTTTTTTTTAGATAACGTTCATTTTTTTCGATTATATTCTTATGAAGTTAAGAAGTTATTCTAAGTATTTCATAATCTAATCTCATTTGAAGTTAATCTAAATATACTTCTTATGAATAGTAAATTAATAAAATTTAATAATAAAAGCACAAGAAATGCACATGATTAAGAAAATGCTTATATTAAATGCATATTCCTATAAATACTTATAGTAGTTTTGTGACAGAGTTAAATGAAAATTATACTGACTTTATTAATGAAACCCGAAAATACTGTAACATCCACAATTATTTAATTTTGGGGTCAATATTAAACTTACCGAACATTTCCGCAAATAAAACGATCTTCAGATAAGATGAGGAACAAATTTTTGTCAATTTTTATAGTTTTAGCACATATCTGTCCCATAAGAAGATACCCAAAATATCCACGGCTTATGTGAATTTAATTAAGATCATCGATCTTCATCTGGAACACATTTTATTTCGTCGCAATTGGCGGCACTCCCTATAGAAGCATGTATCGAACAATGTATCACATGAACCCAACAAGTTTATTGGCCACTGTAGCCTAGTGGTTATATTCGAAACCCGAGATCGCTGTTGTTTCTGTCGAGTCTTGGATTCGAACCTTGATATCACTAAATATCAGACGGGGAGCGGGTCTGATGCCTCAAAGTCGTCCCATTGACGTGTTGAGGAAGTTTGCAGAGGGAGGTGTCCTCCTAGTCCCTTCACCGAGGCTCAAAATTAAGAGGCTGGTCTCCAAGGGCCCTAAAGTTTCTTTTGAATGCGACTTTGGAAAACAATCAATCCCACAGGTTTATTTTCTTGTATCTGGCACCACTGTCTGTAGAAACACGTGCCAAATCGCGAACTCGCATGTACCTCTAACAAATCCTTCGAAAAATGTGGCATTTCTGATGCTGTGGGTTAAACTGAGGACGATTTGTTACAGAATGCTAATGATGCAACGGAAGTCGACTCGTTCGGTATAGAATGGGACCCATATGACAAGCTTCTCATCAACAAAAATGAGGATGTACTTGAGGAGTTATTTGCCTTAAATAATTAAAGTGAAGATTTTGCAGCATTTTAAATACGCTTTCTCTGGAGAGTATTTTATTTAATAACGGTTTTCGTATATATAAATTTCTTACAAATTTTTTGTATGTGTCCTACAAGACGACCATGGATTTTGGGGACCCTTTCATATTATTCAACTATCGTCTTATCTGCAGAAATGTATAATATTTAAAGTAGTCTTGAATCAAAGTCAAAATAAAGGGAAATTCATTCAATGCTGACAGCTGGGTTATTTTTCTCGGAATAATTAATCCTTAACCTACTTTATCTGTATAATCAGTCCCTATACGCGTCTGTTTTAACGCTTAAATGTTATAAGAATTGCTCTTTTTTCCCATCCAATCGGGTTTTAGAACATAGAAGAGTTGAAGATGAGGGCTCCAGTCCATTATTTTTTCAAGGTCATACCTGGATTCAATTCTAATTCTGTTTGTAGCCGCAGTAGCTTAGTGTTTGTGGTCACGGGCTTGCAGTCGGTGCGGTTTCGTCTAGTTGTGCTTTCGAGCCCTGATTCTACTAATTTTAGTTTTTATTAACGTCGTACTAGAAGCAACACGAGGGCTATTGGCGATGGACTTCGTAATTTTGAACCTCGGCCAAGTGACGAGGACAACACCTGAGCAGGCAACCCTTCTAGTAACTTCCACTTTCCGCCAACTTGGAGGACTTTGGGTCCCGACAGATTTAATGTGTATCAGCCCCGGTCACACGGCGGGTCTTTAGTGGCAAGGATCGAACCCGCTACTGAACGAAAACCGCCGCTACGAATCCGAAGCCATGACCACTATGCTATCGCGGCAACCTAATTCTACAAAAAATAATACGTTGTTCAGCAGGGCTGATGCATGTTCAACAGGATCGGGATTCTAAGCTCTCTCCTGTCGCAGTATGGAAGTTTGGAGAGGAAAATTCCAGCTCAAGCATCGTCCTTTAACTTGCTTGAAGTTCAAAATAAAGTGTTACGTTGCCAACAACCCTCTTGTTGATTCTAATAGCGACTTTAATAACCAATCACAATCGAAATCTTATTAAATGTAAGTTTAATATGAAGGTTTTAAATGGTAACTTAAGCTCACTAACTATCGCACTCACTAAACTACCTACCACCAACATTAGTATTTCAATTATTTGCTATTTATGAACGTAGTTTTCTAAATATATTCACTACCCTTTGCTCTCTAATTCTCTTTATAATCTAAACTACACGTTTAATTTATTACGAGACTTCATTTCATCCTCATTTCACTTATTCCAAACTAAGTCACGTTTCATTTATTGGGAGACATTTTCAATTCGACATTACAAAATGTCCTCAAAGAGTGAGCTGAAGGAGCAAATGTAATAAAGATGAAGCTATAAAATTTGTCTTTCACTTTGAAAAAGTTTAGAAAGGGAATTTCTTGGCTCAAATATTGTCCTCGTATCGAGACAGGAACTCAAAAACCATAGGATACGTCTTCATCATGTACACTGACAAATTAGGGGTTGACCTATAGAAGAATGAATAGTGATAATGCTGATAATAAGAGAACACATTTCAACAACAGTCTCAATAATTTTGACTGATCACGTGTCATAAATCAGACCACTGGCCGAAAACAACGGAATGTTTGGGGCAGAGACATAGTGACTCTTCATGACAGAAATCATAATTCAGTTAGAAAAATATGACAGGAAACCTTTTTAGCTAATTAAA
>BMAW01057162.1:0-12856 GCA_019974015.1 Nephila pilipes | reverse complement strand
TTTCAACAAATGAAGAATAAAAAATATCGCTTGAAAGAAATTGGCGGGATAAAAGTTGAAAAATGTTTGTTTACTTCAAACAATAGAAACTTTTTTCTATTATTTTTAAAAAAATTTTAGAGAAAAAATCAATTTTATTTTAATATTACGATTTTAACTGGGAAAAGGCATCCTAAATTCGATGTTGAATACGAGACCAAGAAATACAAGATAGTTTGCATGTTTTGAAGAAAGTAATGATTAGTAAAATGCCGGCTTGGCTAGATTCTTACAGTCCGTGTCCAGAAATAGCGCCGCTCTCGTGTCGTTGTCACACGCGTAGCGTTTAACCCCGACCTGTGACCAATTTGTTTCTTTTACAAGGAATGACGTATTATTATACACGATAGTTAAATTTGTGAAATGAAAACTGAGATTTCTTTATTTAATTATATTTTAAATTTAAATTAAAGTGCGATTTTTTTTTTAATATTTTTAATTTAAATAAATTTAAATGCTTAATATTATATTTTTCTCTTGAATGAAATTTTTCGGCATGAATCTAAATTTTCTTCCATACCGCACTCACTGCAGAACAACTTGCTCCAAGTCAGAGGTCTTCAAACTGGGTTCATTGGAATTTTGACAGGGTTTCCGCAAGAGATCTCTATATTTGCTTAATCAAAGCGCCAGAATTTTAGTAAAATTTTAAATTTTATAGGAGATTGAATTCTCAAAAGCAGTTTGCTTGTAAAAATAAATATTTTAAGGATAAAATAAAATCATAAATTTCTTAAAAGTCAGGTGTTTCAAGTACATTAATCAAGACGCATTAGGTCACATATTAGTATGCGTTCTTTGGCTCAGGTGAAGAATCACCCACTTATTTCATTATTTTCAAGGTAAAAAGTAAAATTGGCGCCACTCTTTCAAAAATTGAAATTTTGGGCAGAATTTATTCTGAAAGATAATATTAAATGCTTTAGTAATTTGCGTAATATTTTAGTAGACGGTGACGCTGATCCCGATAAAAATTAGTTTGGTCAAACATTTATCAGATCTGCAAATAACATTTCTTGTATACTGTTCAAAATGAAAAATTATCTTGGGTTCAAAATCCTTCTTAAGATTGTGAGTCCCCTGAACTCCCAATAAAAGAAGAAACCCTCCGAACTCCCAATAAAAGAAATAATTGAGTGTATATCAATTTGATTGATATATCAAACTGATATACACTCAACTGAAACTAAAATTTAATTAAGTTGATATTATGCATTTTTTTATTGACATTAGAAAAGAATATCATGAAATTCACGAGAGAGCTGTGAAACATCTAATATCATATGTTTCAACCTATATATGCAAAAAATCTTTCTTTTGTACGCTGCGACAAAAACAAAATACAGAAACAGATTGGATGCTGATGAAGACATTAGGTTGCAGATTTCAACAATTAATCCAGACGCAAAAATACTTTGCAATAAAAAAACAATCACGATTCATTTAAAAATTTCTTTCCATGAATTTGTTAAACTTTAAAATATTGTTTCTTTTGTTTATTATTCATAGGCTATATCTTAGAGAAGAAAAAAATTAGCCACCTTACCATTCATTAAACTTACTAAGACGTATCTATTATGACAGTAGTCCCCAAACTATTTTGGTCGTGGAACCCCGAAATTTGTTGCCAATGATCGCGGAACCCTGAATAGTTTTTAATTAACGACTTTTCAAAATTAATATCTGATTTTAAATGAAACAAGTATTATTTTGGTATTTAAGATTTTATTAAATTAAGCAAAACTCAAAAAAAAAAAAAAAAAAAAAAAATCAATTCATCATAGAAAGAATTAATAAAAATACAAAACATAAACTAAAATAAATGGAAAATCTTTAATGTGAAGGATGCATCTGCTTCTTTGATTCCATGATACTCTTAAGATTATGCGTTAGGTTTGATAACTGAACTCGCATATCTAGTGCAGCATCAAGTTTAATACAATATTTGGTTTTTGTCGTAACATATTTTGAAAACCCAGCTTCACACAAATAAGGTGTTGCAAACGGCAATAGAACTCGAATAGCCCGTTTTGCTAAATTTGGATATTCATCGAATACATCTGACCAGAATATTGCTAATGAAACTGTTCTAAAGTTGGCTTCTATTTGTGTATCCGAACTCAATTCAATCAAATTTTCATAATCCATGGAATGAAATCCTTTTGGTTTTTCTTTTGTTTTAACAGGATTTTGTGCCCAGTAATTATCTTGATTCTCTAGGTTTGGAAAATAATCACCGAGTGATTGCTGTAAACTGCACGGATGTGTTTTTATACCATCACGGTTTTCCATACCTAAATCCACTTCAGATTCTTCGAGAAAATCACTAAGCGTCTAGAAACACTCTAAGTTATTTTGCTCCACAGCTGAAATCCAATGTTGCATTTTCCTTGAAAAGGCAACCAATTTATCTTTTGCTTGCAATATGTTGACTTGTTTTCCTTGCAGAGCCAAACATAATTCGTTCAATTTTCCAAATATATCAGCAAGGTATGCAAGTGTAGATAGCCAAGCCATATTATTTAATCTGTCTGATAATTCAAATTTATGACCAATAAAATAAGTCATCAGTTCCTTTCGCAATTCAAATATTCGCACAAGCATTTTACTTCGCGATAACCATCTAACTTCTGTATGAAGAAGTAAAGAGTGGTGTGAAGACTTCCCATATCTTCGCACATGATTTTGAAAATACGTGATTGCAATGTTTTGCTTTTAATAAAATTAATAGTCTTCATTGCTTCGTCTAGAACAGATTTAAATGTCGCCGAAAACCTTTTTGTTACTAATGCTTATCTGTGAAGAATGCAATAAGTACTGTTACAGTTTTTGTGCAACATTTTTAATCCGTGCTACAACACTACTCACTTTTCCTGTCAATGCTTATGCTCCACCGCTGCATACTTCAATACATTTTCTTCCATTAATTTCATGCGTTGTCATAAAATTATCAATGCAGTTAAATATATTCTCCCCCGTGGTGTTAATGTTCACACTTTCACATAAAAGCAAATCTTCAATTTTTTTTTCATTAAAATCATACCGAACGAAAGCAAGCAAAATTGCTATTCCAGCAACGTCTGTGGACTCATCTAGTTATAATCCATAAGCGTTACACGCCAGCAACCGTGAAAGAAGTTCTAATTCAATGTCATCGGCAATATCGTTAATTCGCTTTTTTGACAGTATTGTTAGAAAGAGACACACTTTCAACTTGTTTACTATAACTTTCGCCCAATACACACAAAACGATATCTTGAACACAAGGTTTAATAAGCCAATAACATATTCACAAATAACATATGCCTCGCCTGCTAGAGCAATACGGTAAGATATTTTATACGACGCTTCCGTTATCTTTTGATTATCTGTTTTGAATTTTTTCCCCCATAAGACTCCGGCTTTTATTATGGCTTTCAAATTTTCTTTCAAAAAAAGAAAAGAAATATCTTTGCCTTTATCAGTTGGGTGATTTTTTTCCAAATGCCTCAGTAGTTTGTTTGTGCTAAGGAACTGTCTGCCAATATTTTGTTGCAAAGCAAACAAACCGCATCTGGAGCGTCCTCATTATCAGTACTAGTAAATCTAAACGACAGGTAACTAGTATCATATTTACGTCTTTTCGTTGATACCACTTGTCCAAAATTGTAAGATGGTAGAATTGGAAGATGAAGCTGTACGGAACTGGAAGTAGATTGCATTGTGCATTCCAGAATAGCCGTATCTTTAGATTCTGCGATTTCAGCATTACTACTAACAACGTCAGTTTTCTTTAAAGACCCATTTTCTAACCAAAGATCTATTATAACGGCAATTTTTAAGCTTTAGATATTACAGCATTTGAATTACAGCTACCGTTTATAATACAAGGGCACAAAAGCATTGGCTCAAATGGATAGTTAACCGACTTTGTTTACAAACTAGCCCTCCTATTAGTCTTCCGGTGTATCCTTCCGCCCATGCATTTCTACCGGAAATGGTATGAAAAGGCTCCGTTTTTGTTTAGGATTTTTCAATAATCCACATTTTTTTATATTTTCTTTTTTTTTTTTTTTTTTTTTTTTCTTTTCCATTTAATCGTTGTCTTTTAAGAATATGCAATGCAGAAAAGTCAGTGATTATGGTGAAAACAAATAAAAACGAGCTTTGTAAAGGATCAACTGATGGTGTTGTTATAAGAAGCCAAGGGACATAGATTGTCCCTTGGCTAGACAATCGTCAAAACAGTGTCCCGGAAAAGAAGTTTAGAATCTGCCACTATGGCCATCTATTGGTAGGATCGAAAGTTTGATCTCGGTTAAACATCCATACACCGTATATTGCGCACAAAAAATTACATAAATTTTGAGGGACGATTGTAAACTTTCCGAGGAAAATGTGTGTGTGAATATATTAAACACCATCCTTATTTTTTTTAATCAAATAAAATTTGTCTCTCGGAACCCTTAAATGTTTTCGTTGCTTGGAAATTTTTTTCTTCTGCTTGATTAAGGGGTTCCTTGAAGGTAATTGTAAGCTGAAAGGGTTCCCCTAAGTTCAAAAGGTTGAATACCTCTGCTCTAAGCAAAATACTCCATCTACATCCCCATCAGTGCTAAGGCAACACTTCACATTCAATAAATAATTTTAAAGGGGTATATATTCTTCAAAATGTGAAAATATTTCTAACCACCTTTCCGTTTCTTTGGTGTTTTCAAACTTTAAATACATATCTTTTAACGGAAAATTGTCACCGATAACTACATCTTACATATCAGTTATTACAAATTCGGCTGGGAAAGGAACTTTTTCCCTTTTAATTGTCTTTCAAAACACTTTGGTTCAGTGAAATTGAAAGACATTTCCTCGATGTATTCATAACAAATTTTGTAAGCAATTTTAAATTTTAGAAATGTATCCTTAATCCCAGGATTATAACCCTACACAATTATAGTTTATTCTTTAATATTAACGGTACGAATTAATCATATCTCGTACTATATAGCAATAAAAAAAACTGTAGCTGAAATGTTATATTTAATTTCTTGGGTAGTTTCATAGAACAATGTCTGGCTGTAGAGAAAGTAGTGTGTTTTGATCAATAGAAAGAGTGGTGTTTTTTTCCAAATTTAAATAACATGACTGAAGCGGATCATATAATTTCATTTAGTTTTTTTTTTTTATCATGGTAGCAATAAAGGCAACACGAAGGCCATTGGCGACGGACCTCGTAATTTTGAACCTCGGTCAAGTGAGGACGACACCCCTCTCCTAACTTCCACACCACTCCACTGGAAGGACTTTGGGCCTCGGCTACACGACGGGTCTTTTACGGCCAAGGATCAACCCCGCGACTGAACGAAAACCGGCGGTCACGAATCCGAAACCATCACCACTAGGCTACCGCAGCCACACGTTTATATGGGTTAGAACTCAAAGCTTGCATAGAATTGCCAACATATTTCATAAATTTTTTAGAAGTACAAAGGGATTCAAAAGAAAATTTTGGTGGTACAGATTTTAAAAGGAATATGGTTTGCGAAAAGGAGTTCAAAACTCCCTAAAGGAGTACAGTTGGTTACCTTAGGTTTGTTAACTCGCAACAATGAGTTGGAAGTCCATTCTAAATCCTTTGTTATTAAAATGTATAAAAAGGTACTTGCAATTTTTACATTTTTTCCAGAAAATTGTAATTGTCTAAGTGGCATTCCCCAAAACTGCAGGGCCCTTATCTTTTGCACAAGTTGTTCCTACCTAAGGCTGTCTCTACCTTATCAAGTGAATATGCTGTAGTATTACGTTCCAAGATTATGGCACTGCAGATTGCATTTTTCATCTATTTTAAATGTTTTATATCTTCTACACCAGGGGTCGCCAAAGTGGTCTATATAGACCCCTAGTGGTCTACTTAACAACAGTAGGGGGTCTATCTGACCCAAGGGGTCGAATGGGGGGTCTATTGGGACTCGAAGGAAAAACAGTTCTTAATACGCAAATCACACATATCTAACTACGTACGTAAAAATTTTAAAATATTTTTATAATTGACTTAATATTATATTCTTTATAGAAAATAAAATAATGGTTAGATGGTTGTCTAGAGGTGTATGCTTGCAACGGCTCGTCAATTTATTTGACTCCACGACAGAATTTCTGAACGAAATAAATCCTGTTCTAAGCAATGAACTCCAAAACAATAAGAACCATATTTTTTATTTAGCAGATTTATTTGGAAAATTTAATGACGTTCAAACAAAACTGCAAGGAAAAGATGTAACAATTATCCAAGCTGGGACAATACTGTTAGGCTTCCAAGTAAAATTAAATTTATTTAGATCTCCATTGCTACGTAAGGATTATAAGTATTTTTCAAATCTGCAACAATTAAAAATAAAAGAAGAAGACTTGGAAATATATAAAAACCATCTTCAAAAATTAAGCGACGATTTTAAACTGCACTTTGTTGATTTGGAAAGCATCGACATCCCTGATTGGATTATTGCGCCATTTTCGGCGCAAATTGATAACGTCGACATCAACATACAAGATGAGCTTGCTGAACTATTGTCCGATCTTGAAGCAAAAACGCTTATTAAAAATTTGACAATACATAAATTTTGGACTAATATAAATATAAAGCAAAAAATATGTGAAACTTTACGAAATGGCTCAGCCATTTATGCTGGCGCTTCCAAGTTCGTATATGGTTGAAGCCGGTTTCAGTCACGTTAATTCAATTTTAACTAAAAACAGAAGTAAATTAAATGTGGAGCTTCGAGGGGATTTACGGTTAAAATTGACTAATTTCGAACCCAATATAGCGAACCTTGCCAAGAAACACCAGGCACACTCATCTCATTAAGAAGTAAAAAATCTGTAGCTACTTTACTTACTGTTTCTGATTTATTAAATATTTAGACTTATATATAGTTTTATTTTAATAACCTGAAAATTACCTTTGTGGGGGTCTATGGAGATTTCGAAAAATTATATAGGGGGCGATGATCAAAAAAGTTTGGCGACCCCTGTTCTACACCAATATGATAGCAGTGTACAATTTAATTTAAAATTTTTAACATTTGCGACAATGTTACTTATGTCTATTTTTAATAATCTCTTAATGCATCAAACTATTACTTTATTATGTTGACGCTTTATTTAATATTACGTATAATATAACAAGCAAATTTTGAAAATGAATTTTAAAATAATTATTTCAGGAACTATTGTAAACATGCGCATAATTTTTGTATACCGAAGTTTCAGCATAGCTTCCAAGTAATATTTTATTTTATATTCATCTAATTTTTCAGCATATTTTTTGCTCATAACGCAGTTTTCAACTGATTTGTACAAAACTTACGGAATATATCAAAATATGCTAGCGATGAAATACATTAAATTTTAAATATTTATAGAATTGTAAGTTTTTGTGATTAATAATTTTTAACTGTGGATGTGCCATACATAAAATATTTTTTATCGTAATTTCAAAAGTAGAATTTCAGGTTAGCTTATGTATAGTTCATAGTTGTATATTGTTAACATTAAGAAAAAATGTCCGGATTTTAATTACATGTACTTCAGCTATCCTCTAACAGAAGATAAATTATAAGGGATTTCACACATATGGATATTTTTTTGAATCTTCAAATAATTAGCAATCAAAAGTATCTGTGCAAATGTACAATTTACACGCGTATGAACCAATATAAATGTGTGCAGACGCTTTTAATTACCAATTATTCGAAAAATATGAATTTAAGTGGAAAACCTCAATCATCTTCTCTTTGAAGGAAGCTGTAGCTCAGTTATTTAAAATTCGGATGTATTTCGGAACTTAACATTACAAAACGGGATCGTGTGTAAGCTGTCCTGAATACCTGGCTTTGAAATTGTGGGAGGGGAAAAAAATTAACAGATTTAAAAAAAAAGTTTGGTTTTTATGGTACTATTTTTATTAATGCATTAGAAATTTTTAAAAGTAATGAAATACAGGACCTTAAAAACTATTCATTTGTAATAATTGAAAAGCTTAGAGCGTTTCTGATTTTGACTCGTTCATGTTTTTTTTTAAAAATTTTTGGCACTTTATTATAAAATAATTATTATTTTAAAAACTGAAAGTAGTGATTAAAGTAACACAAATGAAATATATTGTTTTCATACATTCTTTGAATTTAAACAGATATTTTATAGATATATATTTAGCGATGTTTTTAGAGATTAATAGATATAATATAAAAACTTAACTATTTGATAATTTTAATGTGAGGTAAAAAAATGTTTTTTTTTTTAGCAAGCAAAGAAAACAGAAAAAGTAAATTTGTCCAACTTGATAAAACAGTAGGTTCCCCTCTCCACCTAAATTTGTTAAAGCTTCAAATGAATATTAATTAAAAAATGTGAATAAAATCTAGTTAATTTTGTAACGGACCTGATTCGTTTTTCGATTGGTTCAAATAAAAGGGTTTTATTGCGAAAGCTAGATCAAAGAATAGATTTCTTTCAAACCCAATAAAATGTCAAACCAAGCTGACCGACAGACACTTACACTTGAAAGAAAATCTTACCCTCCCCCTCTTGAACGAATGTCTCAACCTCAAGGGCACGAGTGGGGTTCCTAGTTCGTAGTGAAGGTTGTTTTAGAGCACCTAGCCCTATATGGGCCTTAATCTCCCATCTGAATTGAACCTGGTTAAACATTTCCTATTGCCCGTTTCGAATGGATGTTTGCACAAAATAATTAAGTTTAAAGTAAAAAAGTTACATTAGAAATTAAGAAAAAATCATTTAATAAGAAGCAGTTGAATTCAAAATTATTTAAAAAGTGAATCGTGAGAATTAATAGAGTAGAAAGTGTTGTGAACGAGCCATGACTTGGAGGGGTGTGAGAGAACACGGTGAAGGCACTTGTCCAAATCAGGGAGCAGCTACTCAGATTTCGAGTGTTTCTACTTTCTTAACTGGGAGAAATCTCCGTTTGCCTCGAGCGAGGCAGAGACTCAACGAATCAGACTCGCGACTGAACAAATACAGCCGGCCACGAATCCGAAATCATGACCACTAGGCTACCACGGCCAGATCACACAGGGAAATGTTTAATGCTGCGACATTAATTGACCTTTAAATTTTCGTCTGCGGAAAAATTTCCATACATAAAAAAAAAAGGGAAAATGTTCTTTGTATTTCGGAGCAAAGTTTTCTAGCTTCAAGATAATCATAAGTAAATGTAGATGCTTAGACAAGACGTTCAACTTACAGGCTGCGACGAGTCTCCACAATCTCATTACCGATTTCAAAAAATTGTTTTAAAAGTGTAACAAAGTACAAACTTGGCAATGTGTATGAGTCGAGTCTTCAGAAATCTGGGGTTCTTTCTCTTACTCGGTACAAGTTAAATAACATGATGTGGAGAAAAGATATTCGAAATAATCGCACAGATTCGATTCTTCAAGAATAAATCGTGTATAAACAGACCACAAAAATACCTGTAATAAAGTATCACTAAAAAGCAAATTATACCCCCCCCCAATCAGATATCTTCAAGTAAACTTCTTAACTTTTTGCTTCTTCTTTAAATACACGTTGCACATTTTCTTATATTTCAAACTCCTGAAGTAAGAAAATAGCTTCTCTCAATAGAATCAAACTCCCTCCATACATAAAATTTTCCCAAGAAAGGTTGTCAAAAAAATTCACAAGTGTTTATGAACACAACAAAAATATTAAATAATTTTAGAGTGAAACTAATACCTTTACAATAGTTCTGATCTTTCACTTCAAATACCAAGAGTGCAACAAGTATTATTTTATTTGTAAATATAAATTACATAAAAAAACTAATTTAGAAATTGAAATAGGATTTATCAATTCTAAATCATTTATGCAGTTAGCCCAAAAAGATGCTTCAGTTCCAAATACACAGAAATATTTTAAAAAAGGGATTTTTCAAGGTTGTTTTAATTAACATCACACCGGAAGCAACAAACTATTGGTGACAGACCTAGTGCTTTTGAACCTCAGTCGAGTGACGAAGTTACCCACCCTTAACTTCCACCCCATGCCAATAGGACTTTGGGCATGGATAGATTTAATGTGCATTAGCCACAACACAGTGAATCTTTAGTAGCATCGTCTTTTCTGGGTAATGGCGTTTGTGTGATGGATTTATTTTTAAACTCCCAGTTAAAACATGGGTAATCAACATAAAATAATAAAACCGATCATTTCAGCGTCTTCACTAAAAAAAAGGGGGGGGGAATTACTCCAATTATTACTGTAATAAGCAACCAAGTTTATTTAAATTTTCTATAATTTAATTTTAAAGTAAATTTTTTTTCAAGTTATTTCTACAATTGGGACAAAAAATTTCAACAAAAAGAATTGAAACATTTTATTTTATTATAGTTTGAAAATGGTAATTCGCTCTGCACTGTTTTTTAAAAATGTATTTTAGAAATCACTATATAAGTTCTAATTTCCCACTAAATCATGCAGTTGGCTTTGAATATATATATTTGTTATTTAACAAAATCTTGAATTGTACTTATCAATAATATTTTGGTTCATAAGGAGGAATATTTTTGACAGCTTCAGAATACAGTATTACATTACAGTAATTTAAAATAAAGATAAATAAAACCTTTCCAGACTTTGGATTGTAACTAAAATAAATGTTCAATGTTTAATAACATCAAATATAACTGGAATTTGACCAATAAGATAACACCAGATGAGAAGAAATGACTAAATGAGAAATATTAGTATGTGTAGGCTTGTTAAATAAAACGCTGTCAAGACACGTGGGAGTACACTTTATCAAACGAAAACATCCATGAAATATTCACAAATCTTCATTTACAACTTCAGCTTCGTCCTTCTCCAGTGACGACGCTTGGCATTGTACCTACATAAGAATAAAGCAGAATTTTAAAGACAATACGTAAAAAAAAGCCTAAAAAAACACAATTTTCAAATTAATCCTAAACAAATATCTAAAAGAGACATTATGTATAAAGACAAATATCAATGCTCAATATTAAAAACTTCATTTATCTGTTGCATAAATGCTATTGTTGAGTAAATAAGAAACTTGCTTGATCTTTCAGTTAAGATTTTATACTTTCAGTATAGGCACAAATTTTTTTATCCACTTCTGTATTAAATTGCAAAATTTTTTCTTTACCAACTTTTAACACCTATGCATTATTATTGTACATTAATATGATAAGTTTCTCGATCTTAATTGTAACTACATCACACACCGATGACTTATGAATTTTCAAGGTCAGTTTAAAATATTCATATTATGAATGTTGCATTTGAGCAAAAATATGTATACACAATAGTCAATACATAATTTATCTACTAATTTTTGAAAATGATTAACAGACATTTTAAACAATATATGAAAAAGTTTAATATGGGGGAAATGTCACCATAAAAACATTGACAAGAAAATTAAGTACAAATGTGAAATGCCGTTACCCATTAAAGTTAGCCAATTCCAGCGAAAACATTACACCAATCAAATGGCAAGAATGTTTGACAGGAATTTACACATGTACAGAGAATTATTCACAGAAATGAGGGCATGGGCTAAAAACTCATTCATAGCAAGGGTTAATTGTATGTTTATTGAAAATTGGCAACTTTTATTGATACTACATGTAAATAAGGTAACTTTAATTATGACATTTTAAACAAAAACTTTAAAATGTAAAGGATGTTTACAATAATCAGCATTATGAGAATCATAAAATTAACCCTTTCCAGTATGATTTAATAGAGAAAAGCTGAACAAGTAACCATTTATTTTTTTCTTTAAAAAAACTTATTTCATTTTATAGTTCTTATATATTCTTAATTAATATCCATTTTTACGTATTATTAAAAAATATCAAAAATGGTAAAGTTAAAAAAAAATCAAAGCAAAACCTTCATAAGGTATTTAGTTAATATTCCTCAAGCATGTTTCAAAACACTCTGGAAAGTGCAAAGGAATCCTGCATTGTTTACACTGATTCAGTCTCAGTTCTAATTTTATTCTTGTAACACACACAGCACCTCTTAAAAGGTTTTCTATTATGCTCCGACCACCTTGACCTTTATAGCCTGCACTACTTTATCAATTATGGTATTTATTACACAACACACTTTTCCTTTAGCAAAAATTTATATATTGACCGATGTGCCCACTAAATGTTTACAAAAATGAAATCTTATAGACTAACAACAATTTGGCTGCAACTTGTAAAAAGGAATTCTAACGATAAACAATATGTGTAAGTGATCTGAGATATTTCCACAAGTAACAAAAGTGTTGCCAAATTCAGTAAATAGAAATTTTAAACTAAATTAATTATCATATTCAATAGTAAATTTAGTTGCATGACAAGTGTAGCTAGTCATTTTACCAGAAGGGGTTTAAAAAAATGTCATTAAAGTTGCTCAAAATAGTATTTCAGTTAAAAGTACTTTAATATTGCTTTACACAGTTGTAATGCCGAGACTGCAAAAATAGTAAAACTTGGGAGCGAAAACTGTTATTGTGTAACTATAATTCCATCATTTTGTATAAAATTATTAAGAAGTATTGGAAGTAGAAAGTAAACATGATTAATAGAATGCTTAAATATAGCTACAATAACCATAAACCCATAGAAATGTCTAAAGCAGTATTCAAATAATACAATATTATTTCCGATAAAAAAAAATTGCTTTAAACAGTGCCAAAATAGCAAAATTCCAACTCGAATTTTTAAAATGTATGGAATGTAGAGAGTAAGCAAGATTAATAGAATGCATAGATATAGCTACAATAATCATGAAATGT
>BMAW01057158.1:0-15768 GCA_019974015.1 Nephila pilipes | reverse complement strand
TGTTATACTTCGTTCAGTTGCAGCTCAAAAGAACCAATAAAAAGCTTCAAATTAAAAACAGACTGATAAAATGTAGAACAAGAAGATTATCTAGCAGATATTAAAACATTCTATTTTCAATTGTTGATACCTAGTGAATGAGTAGGTTGTACTTTTAAATTGCATTTAATATAAAACTGGAATTTCAACACAAAGAACATTTTTAAAAATCTACTCATCTTATAGCTTTGAAACTTGGTGCATGCTAGTACATAAAAATATTTAATGAGCACGTCAAAAAGTTTTCAAAAATTAGAGGGTTGAAATCCTTTGCACAAATTTTCATGGTTTTTAAATTTTCACGTGTTAATCTATAATAATTTTTAAAAACTAATTTAATTTCAAAAAGCTCTCCATTAAATAATAATAACTATTCAATAAATGAACTTCAAAAATTGAAAACTCTGCATCCAGTCAAATTTTAAAAATGTTCCTTAAAATTGGTCATTTCCTTAATTGAATATTGTGGAACTGATAAGAAACATAGTACAAAAGAACGATAAATAAAATACAATGATACGAGGGTCGTTCAAAAAAGAATTATATTTGTAGACAGATGGCATCATTAAGGGGAATTGTTGTTATTGTTGGGTGTTGCCATTTATTAAACAGAGTCGAAACAAAGTAGACATTGATTCAGAAGTTAGTTTCGATTGGATAGTCATTTGCAGCCAAATCAAAATTGGATTACTGCCGCGGATGGGATTTATCACCGTTGGTGAGACCTGGATTTAGGTCCCGGTAGCCAAGTGGTCATGCCTTAGGATTCGTGGCTTTGCGATTTTCGTTCAGTCACGGGTTCGATCCTTGGCCGCAAAAGACCCGCCGTGTAGCCGGGGCTTATGCAAGTTAAATCTGTAGGGGGGTCCAAAGTCCTCCCGATGGCGTGGAAGTTAGGAAAGAGGGGTACCAGCTCATGTATCATCCTCGTCACTTGATCGAGGTTCAAAATTACGAGGTCCGTCGCCAATAGCCCTCGTGTTGCTTCTAGTGTGAAATTGATAAAAAACCAAACTAAACTAACCTATATTTATCATTATACAATGAAAATCAAGTAAAAATCAAACCGTGTGGTTGTTTTCATGAATCTTCACCAAAAGAGGCCAAGATGGTCTCATCGCCCGGGAAAAGTTATGACGCAGAATTTTTTAGGTGAAAAAGGTGTCATGATCACGTTTACGAGTAACTGAGATTTATGCATCATTCTAGTGAGTCATGATGCTTACTAAAAACAAACCATTTTCGATGTTTCGAGTGCCATCTTTTGGAATTTCTGAGGTCTCATTGATCGATCTTCGTTGTTCAAACCAGTTGTGACGAGTTTCTCTAGTCACACGCTCGCGATTTGCTTACCTCATTAGTCCTTCATGAATACCTGTTAGACTAGGAGAACATTTTACTGTTAAGTACACTGTACATACAAGGCAACAAAATTGTAAAAACGTGATACCCAACCCGCTTGAAAACAAGAAATACGGTCCTAAAATAGTTAACGGGATGTAACTGGAGCGCCTGAGACATTTGGCTCTTAATCTCCATATCAGAGATGGAACTTTTGGAGCATTACTTTGGCTGATTCTATCGCAGAACTGCGTTTAATTTAATTATATTTGTATTGTCATGAAACAATTTTTGAAAAGGAAAACGTAAGTTATTAAAAAGTGAACAATTAAATTTTTTCAGATACAGGATTTTGTGGTTACAGTCCTAAAATGAAAGCTGAAAGTTAAGATATATCGCTAAACTGCGAACATCACTGTTTCTGGCCTAACGTTCAAGGTCAACAAACTACGGAATCGGACCGAAAAAAATCAAAAGTGAGCACATTGATTGGTTATATATCATAGAAAGTACCAAACTATTGAATATTGGAATAAAGAGAGGTTACTCTATTTTGTTCAGTATTTTCTGTTTAGCTATGTGTCGTTAGAAATAATTTATATAATTTATTTCAAAATAAAAATGTTTTATTTTTTATAATCAGCCATATATTTTTTATTAAAATAGCAAACGTGATCGAAAGTCTCAGAATTTTAGCAAAAAAGACGTCGCAGATAACTTATTAATTCATGACAATTGTTATTCTATATGCAAAACAAAATTTCAGTCGATATGGCTTATCTTTCTTCTTGGTGTATCTTTATCACGTTATTGCTATTAATTTCAGTTAAATACAGTCTCAATTTTATAGATGATTCAGAGCAAAAGGATAATTTTTTTTCAATGAAATATATCCGTTTAAATTATGTTATAAATCAAATGTGATAAACTTCATAATTTTTTATTGTTCTCATTTCTTATAATTCTAAATTTTTGCAATAAAAACTGCCCAGCTGAAATTCGTATTCGATGTGAAGATAAATTTTAATAAAATAAAAATTTTATGAAAATAACGTAAAAATATCCAATATTATCTGAACTTTTTTAAAATTATGTATAGTAAATGTCTTATTTAAAAATGACTTATTGCCACAGAAAATATAATATGTAATTTCGGAAATTGTAGCAGTTCATAATGTTTTTTATTTTCATTACATTCATACATCTTTACCAAAAATAAATAAAATCATATGAAAATGTAATAAGAGTTTCCTAAAAGATTTATGGGATTATATTTTTAAAGAAGATAAATGTTTTTCGAAGACAGTCTTATTATTAAAATACATAAGCTGAAATTTAAAAATAAATGGTATTTTATTTACAGAAACAAAAATAACTTTTTCTAAAAAAATAGGAGGATAAGTATAGTTTCAGAAGTTTCATAATACTATAAATAAACAAGTAAATTACTAAGCATTTTAGTTTTAAAAATAAGAGATATTTTAGTTTTTAATCACATACTTAAATCAAAATTATTTAAAAATGGCAATACTTGGTAGTAATTTATCCCTATAGTTAAAAAGAAACCTTAAAAAGAATTGTTTTTGAAAGACAGTATTATTTCAAACCGATACACATGCAACGAAATTAATATCACCTATGTTTTTGCTTATGATATTACTATAGTTTTGATACACTTTTGAAAGTAAATTATTCACCGTGAATATCTTCTACATCTTTTAATAATACATTTTATTACAGAAATGTGATTTTTTTTTCTTTAGATAAATCTGAATAAGATTTAAAATCTATGGTAAAAGGGAAAATGCTTAAGAATAGAAAACCGTTTACCATTCTGTAAACGAAAAAAAGGTTCTTTGAAATAACCCTTAAGAGCATTTAATTCTTAAGCCAAAGATTATTCTGATATAATAATATTTTAAGCTCCAAATAAAGCAATAAAACCTTATCAAACCATTGATATAATTGGAAATATTTTTTTTTCCTTAAATGGTTTTCAAGATCCTTAAAATTCAAAATTTACTATTTTTTTGAAAAAAACATGTTTTAAAGCCACATCTTCCTTGTACCATTTGATTCCAAAGGCGTAGAGAAGCTGTGAAAACTTTCAGAATTACTGTTTAAAAGAACTAAACCTCTTTTATACAATTTTTCATAATTTTTAAACTTTAACTTCATTTTTCTCAAGAAATGAGATTTTACTTTACGCACAAGATTTCTCAGAAATTATTAATCATATTATTTTGAAATTTTATACATATATACAAAATAAGTTTCTTTATGGCTTAATGATCACAATATTTAAGTTAATTATAAACAGAAAAAAATGTATATGAACTTCAATTGTATTTGTTCTTAAAATTTCATACATTTCTAAGCAATTGTATTAAAAAAATCATTTCTTTAATAATTTTTAAGCTTATGTAAAACATCAAAAGAGAAAACACAATATTACTAAATAACATTACTTTTGTACACTTTAGGATCATTGTTGTAGTTCAGATTTCAATTGGGATTGTCTTTATTAATAACGCACTAAGGCTATTGGTGACGGACCTTATGATTGTGAACCTCGGTCAAGTGACTAGGCGACCAGTGGAGGCAACCAGCGGTCTCCTCGTAGCCTCCAGATACGTATTCGGCCAACAGAACATTGCATGCAAAACTGGGACTCTTCTGAAAAGACGACATTGTGCCACTCATGTATCCAGCATTGTACTTCAGCTCACAAGAGTCGCCATCACTCTCTATGTTGCATTGTCAAGGGAAGCCGAAAAAATGGTCATCGTAATGGTAGTCCTCGCTGCTGCAAACGTCATTGCACCATACAAATGGATACTGGGTGCGCTGAAAATATACCCATTTCCTGACTAATGAATGGTCTGTGATGTGGTTGTATGGCTTTGTAGGAACGACCTCATAATATGTCTGTCTTCTCGGGCGTTAGTCAAGGGAGGGCATGGAGATCCTGCTTGCCTTTCAGTATGACCCTCAACAACCCATCAATTCCATATTCACATGACAGTAGAAGGACTTCGCCCAGAGCGACGGGCAATATCACGAAACATAATCCACACTCTCGTTAGGTAACGATCCTGCCTCTATGAAATTCTAACACTTGCTGGTAAACCTTTTTTCTTCTTATTCGTGATATAACACGAAATTCGGAACAAACTACGACCTTACAAAGCGCTTTCCGAATGATAATTCCTCTACATATCTTTTTTAAAGCAGATCTTCAGGTGTCTTTTCTCCCTCTTGAGTCATCTAAATGCGCTGAAATACTAATCGCTTGTATATCCTAAGTTCTACTTCCATTCGTTAGAACACTCCTTCTTCGTGTTGCAATTTTATTGGCCAGCAGTATACTTATCCCATTTACAGAATTATGAAACCTATTATGCGAAATTTCCAAATTCCAAAAGAATAGGCCTAAGAAAGTACAGGAACGTCCTGAAAAGTAAGAAAAAAAATTTTAAAAAGATTTTTAAACTTTTAATGGTTATTGAAATGATTGACAAAGGAAATTAATGTACCTCGCTAAATAATGCAGATATAATTTATGAAATTTCATACATGTGTTTAAAATGTTTACAGAATGATTATACAGCAAAAGTATTTCTGTATTTTGTTTATTTTTAGGGTACTGTATCCACTTGATTACACGTAATAAAATGCATTCAAAAGGGTAAAAATAGAAGTAAAGTTTCTGTTTTATTACTATCGTTTTTCTGACTTTTTACTTTTTAAAATTATAAGTCATTATTTTAAGACTTTGCAGAAACTTGAATTAATATGTTTCATTTTCAGCTCTAACGGATAATGCTGCCTACAATAGTCATCATTATAATGACTACAATATAACATCACCAAATATTTTCTAATATCTTAGTTCTTCAGTAAATGAAAGTAAAGCGAATACTTTACAATTTGCGTATAAGACTCAATTTTAAAAATATCTTTTGAAGAAATAACACTCTAAAAATTCCTCATTTAAAGGAATAGGGTACCCTCTAAAATAGTCAGTAATTTATTATCTTATTTTAATTCTACGAATTTTCCAAATATATGTATAAGATTTTATAGCTCTAGCTAAATTATTTAACGAGTTATTTAAATTCTTATTAACAGTGAGCCTAACCATTTGGTTGGCTTTGAATTCTAAAATTCTTTTCTAAACTTTATATTTCTCTTGGTGGTCATGTATTTAAATTCTTTGACGTTTTCTTGAAATCATTGTAATTTGAATTTTTTTTCTAGTTGTTTCGTATAAATGTTTTCAAAGTATGTGCAAAGAATATGGATTTATATTAAATAATAAAGGGATGGAAAAAATGTGCAAAATTAAATATATATATTGTTTAATGTTTTTGTAGTGCTTCTGTTAGAAAGAAACTTGTTCTAATATAAATAACACTAGTAAAACTAAAAGCATGCACATAATTGTGACAAACGTTTCTAAGTTATTGGGAAAAAGTTGTTTAAAATATTAAAATTTATAGAAGCACAGTATAAAAATTTAATTTATTGAAATATTTTGAAAAACGTTAAAATTTCAAATATTTTTTTATCTGAAAATTAAGTCCCCTCCCCCTGAAATACATATCTTATATGCGTTTAAATATGGTGAATAAAAAAAGTTTCTTTAGAATATCTAATTAGAAAAAGTTACTTGATAGATAACGTGCTGCCTTAAGAATATACTGCTTAATAATGAATAAAAAAAAAGTTCTGTGAAGTAAAAACAAGAATTCAAATGAGACAAAGAAATACTTCTTCGCAAATGACGATAATAAAGTTTTTTTTTCCTTTTTTTTAATATTTAAATCATAAATGAGAAGAATTTTTTATAAAGAAAATGCCATTCTAGTACGTTTTAGCTTTAAAAAAGGTTAAGTATTTTCATTACTTGTTTTTAAAAGGGTTAAGATTATTTTTTATTACTTGTATTTTCTGACTATTTATTTTTAATTTCAATTAAATTGATGTTAAAAATTTTAAACTAACAATCTTTTTTTGAATTCTCACAATTTAAATACCAAAACGTGTTCTACTTGAATCGTATTTATGACGTAAAAAATAAAACCTTAATTTAATATTAAAGTAATCATACTTAAAAGTGCTTGCAAAATATCCGATTCCTACTGTTAAATATCTTAGAATGGTAGACAATTCTAAGTAGCATTCACAATCCTGAGAAGTTTAACTGTATATAGGTGGGATTATTATTCTATTTTTAGTCTGTTAATAGATTTAAATTATAAAGTAAAGAACATTAGTTTGACAAACTATCAATATCAAAGTAATTCAGTTTACTGATGAGAGAGGTGAAATTACTCATAATTCATAAGTTACAAGAAGTATTAAAGCGTTTTAATTATCAAATTATTTCATAATGATTCCTCAGAAATTACCATATGGAAGTTTCGTAAATATTAATGGACCCATGTACATTAATATACATCTTTGTTATTATGCAACGAAATCCTCCGACTATAATGAGTCAAAAGTAATCTTCTAACGACGATGGAATGTTGTCAAAAACTTTCCTTGTCGAGAATTAATCATCATATCGCGTGATCGCGGTGAAATGTGTGAGACAAATGTGAAAGTTTCGCGTGAACTCTTGTTTTAATGCAGTTACTCAAATTATACTACCGGGAACGCGAGATTATTACGTATTTTCATTGTATTCACACATTTTCACAGTTGAAGAACATGTAGAATCGATTCAGTGTCTTTATTTATATTGTTAAACATGAATGTAACTTATGAAAATTCTTGAAATTAAAAAAAAAAAAAAAAAACGAACTGGGGGGAGATTCTGACCTAAAACAAAGGAAATGAGAATGACGATTTTTTTAAAAAGAAACTCTATAAAAACAAATTTTCTTTTTTGTTTCATAAGTACATCAACTGAATACTGTATAATCTGCAATAAATGGGGGAAATTGCAAATTTAAAACAGTCATAAAATATTTTAAACCTTCGTTTAACTAAACAAATCTATTAAAAACAAGTTCATGACTTATAGATTAATCTCTTAAAAAATAGAAGAGATTCACTATGTAGCGGGGAGGGCGCATGTTTAAATCTGTCTATGACCGAAATTCTCTCGTTAGTATTGTGTGGAAGTTTGTAGAGGAAAGTGCCAGATCGGATGTCGTCCACGTCACTTCCTTGGGGTTCAAATTACGAGGTCTATCATCGCCAATTGCCTTCGTAATGCTTTGGTGGGAATAATTTATATGAATATCGTAGAAATAAAGGAGATGACGTGTCTTGTCTAAAGTATAAGAGCGCATTGGATCATGGGAAAGATATCCAGGTAACATTTTAGTTCTTGACTTCGAAAGGCGGGTTTTAACTGTCTCTGACGTTATTTGTTCTCTTGACCGCTAGAGCAATATATTGACTGTATGGGATGTTTGGAGGCCCAATATAGTTGTAAATAATTTGTAAATAGTAATTTATGTACATAATCGGCGCGTAGAAATTACACTAATTGTCACAGAAAGACACCCCTCTCCAACTCTTCTTGAACCTTTGAATTAGTTTTCACTATAGGCTTTAAAGTGAGACTTTAATAAACAATCAGTCCATCAAAATCAAAGGTAGGAATTTAACATTTGAATGTTACTTATGTCTTATATTTCCAACTAGACCGATATGAATATTTTTACCATACAAAATAGAACGCACTAGATGAATTCCTAACTTGCTTTCAGAGACACATAATGGCGAAATTTTTTTTTCTTCTTTAAAATTAAACTTAATTATTCCCTTAAGTGAATAGCATATTCCGGCAAATTCATTCCCCTTTTGGCTGATTTCTCGATTTTCTTATTCAAGAAATTGATTACTTATTGAATCTTGCATGTTTTAGAGTCACTTCTTTAAACATATGTTATTTGCTTAGATGTGAGATGAAATTCCGTATTCTACAATCCATATCATAAAGAAATGTTCTTTTTTCTGAAATTAAAGCGAAACGGTTACTTCATATCAAGGATGCAGGTCTACATCTGTCAGTTTCATACAAAGAACAATTTCCAGCCAAAACAAGTGAACCCTTAATACTGCCAGAATCCATTTAACAAGCGATAATTCAGGTCCACAACAGCTAAACGAAGGGTTAGTTGGTCCGCAGATTACATAAGCGATCAATTTAAATAAATGCTCTAAATAATAAATGCTCTCTGCCAAACGAATATCTGCGTTGAATTACGTAGTAACTTGATGATTCTAGAAGATAAATCTGTAGTTCTGTATGCTGTTATTTACAACATACGAGACAGGGCAATTAAATAATGAGACTGACGCTATAAAACATTTTATTTTGATTCCATAACACATCGATCAATAACTCCCGAGTCTAACATTGAAAACAACATTTTTTTTGCAAAATTTTTTTTTATTCATCAACATAACACCTTTTGTTAATCACCTTTTAGGGTGATACAATCGTTCCAACGCTTTTCTAAATTTTTTTTTTTTTTCGCAAGAAATCTTTTTTGTTGCGAGTAAATAGCGATAAACAGCTTTCTGAATCATCGACTCGTTGCTGTTTTTGTTCCATCGAAAGCAATCGCGGCACCCACTTGGAAAAAACCTTTTTCTTGCTCAATTTTTCATGAAGGATAGTAAATACACTTCCATATGATATCTGTGTCATCTCAGCAATCTCACGGAGCTTCACTTTACGATCTGTCATTATAATTTTTGTCACTTCACTCACATTTTCCGGTGTAACGGCTTCCATAGGTCTACCCGAGTGTTCCGCGTCATTTGTGTCGGTACGACCACGTTTAAACTCGGCAAAGCACCGACAAATCGTTGCTTTCGATGGACAAGAGTCCGGGTAACATTTTTCAATCCATTGTTTTGCTTGCGCGGTGTTTTTACCCATTAAAAAACAATGTTTTATCAGAACACGAAACTCGGTTTTTTCCATTTTTTAAACAAACTACAAAACGACTTTACTCCAACCTCGATAACTCAGCTGTTTCTGGTCCGATCGACTTAAAATTTTGACACGTTTCAAGCAAAGGTTAGTACTCCGACTTAAAATTTTGACACGTTTCAAGCAAAGGTTAGTACTCTAGAAAGACGTGGTTACTGGTTTACTACGAGCGCCATCTCTGGGTTAGTCTCGGGAGTTATTGATTGATGTGTTATATATTTAGTTATTATCATCCTCAATACATACCTATGTTCTGTCCCTACAACGCTCAATGTGAATCTTTCATTCTTCGAAACAATGCTGGAGGTCTTCTTCTGTCAGCTCCTTCAGCACGCGGGTCGCTTTCTCTTTCACAGCTGCAAATTACTCTAATTTAGCTCTTTTTAATAGATATTTAACCTTAGAAAACTGATAGAAGTCGCATGACTCAATATCCAGTGAAAAAGACGGATAATCTGACATTGGAGTGCTATAATCTGGCTAGAAACTTCTTGACAGAAAATGTGGAATAAGCAGGCACATTGGCTTGGTGGAAATTTTTGCCGTACGAATTCTTTGTCAATTTCTACTTTCTCAGCAAACGCACGAATACTTAACCGTTGGTCATATGGAGCCAGAAAGTTTTCAATATTGTCATTCGTTTTTGACATAGGAGGGCGATCCAGGCGTGAATCATCTGTCTTCTTCGCCATCTTGAAAACGCTTTAGCCACTTAAAAACACGTGCTTGCAATAAACATTCATTGGAATGCCCTTTTTTTCAATAAATTAGATGTTTCAGTAGCGCTTTTTCCAAGTTTCTTATGAAATTTCACAACAATTCGTTGCTAACTTATCATCTTCCCTACGAAACGAAAAATTGATTGTAATGCGAGTGAATCTACGACGCTGCTATAAGATTTGTTTACAGACGAGAGAGGCACTGCATTCGAAAGAGAAGGCTTCACGCTAAATAGCTGTCGCTCATTGACTTCTGGGGCCTGCGTACTTCTTCTTTAGCTGCGTCAATCTCGTTATTTAATAGCTACACATGATATTTTATTTTTTTCTTAAAATAACAAGGATTTTATTTAGTGGAGTCGGGTTAAAAACTGACGAAGGACCGATTTTGTTTATCCACCACTGCTGTATTCCATCTGAAACAATCGAATGAAAAACTTATTTATTCGAACTATCAAAACTGCACACCTTGCTTAATGTAACAATAAATGTTAATACAAAGATAAAACAAAAGTTTGAGAGATTGTTCCATATGAGTATACGTATATGTCTTACATTTTATGCGTTATCTATTTCTATTTGAGAAAGAATAAAAGGAGGAAATATATATATTAGTAAATCCAAGACTTTAGATTTTTCGGTCTTGAAAGTAGAAGTGGTTTTCTCCGGATATTCTATCTCCTGGATTTACTCCTCCCTTCCAATATCTTCCAGTAGATAAAAAAAAATAGGGATGGAACTGAGGTATCTGTTGGTTGAACGAAAGGAAAAAAGCCAAAGGAACACCGCGAATACATATCAAGCTCAAAATGCTTGAGGAAATTGTAGAATCTGCGAATACTTTCTCCGAAGGGATGGTTGAAGATCGTGAGTCTTACAGCTATCTGGTTTGATTGAAACTTTTTTGTTCCTCCACCAAGTATTTTATTCAAATGTTATAAGCATTATCCTTCATTTCCTTGTTTCTTTTCCTTTTTTGAGAGACATCTGTCTTCTTTTGCTATTCTTTAGGTAAGTAAACGCTTAGAAGTCTACGTATTGTTGAATTTAAATATTTTCCTCTTTTTAAATTCATACTATTAGTTCACACTCTCCCTATAACTATATATCTTGTTCAAATTTTCAACCTTTAATAAAATACATTTTGTTCATCCACTCAAGTTCAAATACATTTTCTTAAAACTTGTAGTGGATGACACTCGATGTTAATGCAGTTTTTTCAAATATTAATTCATTTAATTAAATTTAATTGGTGAAAATGCAGTTTGGCCCAACCATATGGCGCGATTTCAAAAATTGCTTAACTTGGCGATTTTTTTGGCTGAATGTTAAATCCGCGAAACGGACCAGGGTAGCCACATTTGGCAAAATACCGCCAAATAATTCCTGTCGCCAAAGGTGGTTGGGCTAAACTGCATTCCAACTGTTTAATTTACCAGATGAATAAAGAAACAAGTCAATGTTTATTCTTATATTAATTATATAATATTAATTGTATTTATTTAATAAAAGGTATCTAAAATAAAAATTTTCTTTGTTGAACTAAGTAGGAATTGACTTTAATTTTTTGTTTTATTTTACTTGTTAAAATTAAGAAGGAATTTAAAATAATATTACAAATAAGAAACATTCACTGAGGGATAATAAAGATTTTTTTTTTTTTTTTGAAAATTAAGAATTCACAGCATTAAATTTCCCCCTCTTAAAAACCAGTTTTAATTAAGATAATTTTTCACATTATAATGGAAGGCTCTAAAGCCATGGGAATTAAAAATTCATTCGTAGCAGCACTATTGGGACTCAAACAATTTTTTTAACAAATATTTAAAATAACTTTTTTATCTGTAAATTTATTTTGAATGTTTCTACTGCTTTCAATAATTTTTAAATTCCTTGTTAATAACTGAATAGAATTTACTTCACATTTATAATCTAACCTCAGATACTCGAATGTTTTCCATACTAGTATAGCTCATAAAATGAATTAATATTTACCATTTATTACATTAACACACACACTACATTTACAGAAATTGCTATATATCAACTTTTACTGATATCATCTTTTTGAAAGGTAAATAAAAAGGCAACTTCTTTTTGTAAATTATTTATATAAAATATATAAATTTTTATTTACAGTTGTTTTCAATACATTTTTACATCCATCTCGGATGTACATTTTCCACATGAGTATTTGTTACATGTAAAATAATAAGAGTAGCTTCACTTACACAGTTGTTTGGAAGCTGAAATATTCAATTTAAAGCGTCTGACTTTTATTTTTTAACTATTAAAGCATTATAAAATTCAGTTAAATAGTCAATAAAGTCACCAATTCAGTTAAAGAGATATCAGAAAAATAAGAGACAATGCAGTTTATTTACTATCTTCATATAATAACAATGTAAGGTCACCCTCATTCTCGAATTCTTCTGAACTCGTTTTAATTCTAGGTCATAATTAAAGAATAGTCTTGACTTACCAACTAACGATTATCAGGTGAGATACTTCTTGAATATTGACGATTTTCTCTTTATATATATCTCGGCTTCTTATTATCTATAATCAGATATTTCTGTGAAATAATTTTACTGCAAACGATCAACAAGAACAATTCTTACAAGCATCTATCAGCGTCTCGTTATTATCTGTATCTCTTCTTATACCTGTCAGTTCTATTTTGCTGTGATCCCTATCCCTAATTCAATTCATTGTACTTCTTATCTTCATCTAATTTACTAATCACGTTTTATTTAGTTGGCAAGGATTTAGAATTGTGTGCAACTCAAATTACTAAAAAAGGTTTCCGATATAGTGAAGCCTAAAACACAAGCTAAATCAGATAAAAAATAAATACTCAAAATTTCATTTTACTGAGATGGAAGACATTCATTTACTCTCTACGAATGTAGTTTCATTTGCACTTTAATGTAATGGCTTATTCATCTGTTTTAAAAAAAATTCATTTATCATTACTTTATAAGCTAAATATGAAGAACATATTAAACACCACGTCACTATCAATCAGTAGAAATGCATTTTCAATAGATGTGTGACGTTCTTCCTACATCATTTAATTCTACTGCAATTATTCCTTTTAATTAAATACTCAATTTATTAAAAGGAATTATTCCTTTTAATTAAGACTCCAATTGAAGATACGAAGATCAAGACATAATATTTGACTAATCGCTAAGGAATAGATAACATCAAATCCTACTTAACTCATCAATTCTAGATAATGATCAACTAATAAAGTCTTAGCTTACTAATTCACTCGTTCTGGTTTAAACACTTCTCATTAACAGGGGCTTTATATTTTAGTACTTAAACTAAGAACCACTTCGATCCTAACTATTAAATGCTTTGGTTCAATCCAATTTACTATTAACTATCAATAATTTGCCGTTATTCTCTATCTCTCATCCTTTTCATTATAATTCTATTTCACTTATATACCACTATCTCTTATTCAATTCTTTATACTTCTTATCTTCAAGAATGTTACCTAATCATGTTTGGTTGTAATTGTTAATTTAGGTTGTAAAGAAATTGTAATTTTATCCAATTCACTCACACACAAATTGGTATAAAGACCCCGAATTTACTGATGAGAAAATAGCGTATAACCTAATATCACGAACGAAGAAAGAGAAACAAATTAATATTCTTGATGTGATACAGATATTTATGCGTAATTCAAATTCATTATTTCCACTTTAATCCGGCTCCTCACCATTTCGACCTTTCTAATAATTCGGTGTTTTCTCGTAGAATCACAAGCCTTACACATGTTAATGTAAAGTTTGTGATAGAATATTGTATAGGCATCTATACAAAACAGTATACTTCTCGAAGTCTTAGTTATGTGCGTGTATTGTAATAAATGTTACATAACAATGCATAGCTTTTACTGCTTAAATGTCTTATAAGTGATCTGCCAGGAATCCGGCGTTTTCGATAATCCACCTGTGGTTCGAAAAACACCTGTATTAATCTGGAGCTTTCTGCTGAAACGAGTTATCATTTTTCTAGGAATAAAAAAAGTAAAATAGTTCTATCTATTCGTAATGTTCATAATCATCTGTACTTCGCACAATTATCGCTCATTAGGCGTGCTTATATTTCCCTTTTGGTGATGTTGTGACACAGAGAATGGTTGTGGGAGAGTTACTTTTGTAAGGAGACTGTTGTACGTATGGTTTTTCCTGCTCATTCCCCAGAAATGGACTCTATTGAACTTCATTTTGATATTCTAAGAAACGTATAAATTAGACTGTAAAGAAGTGGGTAAATACAATGTGATGAGTGATAAGATTCAGCCTATCCAAGAACAATGGGCGTTTCAGGATAAGAAGGAAATCTAACGATGGGGCGGAGTTTTCATTCATTCTTCTCGGTGTGCAAGCAAATTGTGGCAATATGATGCTGTGGAGTCTAGATTGAGATGTACAACAATAAATAAAATCACTGGATTACATAAAAAAGGACTTGATGACCAGTTTATCCATGAATGGAATTTTTTCTTCCCAGAAAGAACTCGCATATTTCAGGACTTCAATGCCAAGACTTACTGAGCATAAATTGTTCAAATTGGACTGAGGAACAAAAAACATCATAACTCACTTTCCCACATGAATTTGCTTCCAACGATCCCGGATTGTAACCCCATGTAATATTTTTGGAAGATAACTACTGTGACAGTAGCTACTTGTCTCTTCTGTCGTCGTTTCAACGTCTCGGTAAAAAACTGCTGTAAATATGGACGACAATAAGCCTATTGAGTCATCTGAAACAATATCATGTGAAACTGTGCTGTAAATCAAAGGTGGTTCAATCAAATATTGCGGAATCCGATATATATATCCTAGACATATAAGACCTGGACCTGAGGAGTCCAAGATTGGCTCAAAAACTTTGCTTTTGGAAGGAATTTTGAATTTTTGAAACACTATTTCAATCATTATCACTGAAATATTCATCTTCTTGATGGAAAATGAGCTGAGCATCCATCTATGTTCTGTCCTTTGGAAATAGGTATTGAAAAGTAGTGATCGGACACGTGCAAAGCTTAAAACAATGTTACTGAATCACATTCACCTACAATAGCCCAGCAAATTAAACCATGTGCAAAAATTGAGTAAGAAAAGAAAATCCGCATAGAAAAATGAGGATATTTCAATAAAAAATGTTTTAAATCCTTATGGTGGTCATTTTGACCTCTTCGGTTGTTCTAGGTAGAATATTAATTTATTCGATAGTTTTACAACATTGAAAAACTTATGACGTATTTAAAAAGCCTCAAAAATATAAAAAAAAAGTCCCGAAATTTCAGGGACCTGATGTAAGCATTTTAAAAACAATCGCTCCTGACAAAAATTCTAATAAAAGAGTAGAAATGAATACAAATATATCAAGTATCGGTCATCATTCGACCAAGAACCAAAATAGTACTAAACCTGTCATAATAATCTAGAGTCCAATTATCCTAGGGTAAAAATTATTAAAAGATAAGTAAAAAAAATTCCATTCAATGTTTGTCTAAGGAAAACTTCTAACTCGATTCAGTACAATTTCTGATATATAACACATGGATCAATAACTTTTGAGACTAACCCAGAGATGGCGCTCGTAGTAAACCAGTAACCAGGTCTTTCTTGAGTACTAACCTTTGCTTGAAACGTGTCAAAATTTTAAGTCGATCGG
>BMAW01057148.1:0-25346 GCA_019974015.1 Nephila pilipes | reverse complement strand
CAGAAGCAGCGCCCTCTATGATCGGGTGTTTCTACTACAAACCCACATATATATATATATATATATATATATTCTCCCATATACAATATTCAATACAATTTACAAGATTTTAGCTTTCTTGATGTTTAATGATCATTGGCCAAACTGGAATTGATCTTCTTTTCTTTGTTTTTGTATTTTCCTCGAAGCTTTAGAACATGAAACTGTTAATTGATAATTTGTAACAAGCTATTTACGAATATATTATCACATAATGTAACAACTAATTAAAGCAAAACGCTGTGTGCCAATGTATAGAATCCGTTCAGGTGATTTTAATTAACTTTGTGCGGTGTTCTAGATGTAATAACTTATTCGAGAAATGTAATAGAATCTCACTGTCATTCATACCCATTCAGTATATTATATAGTTTTAATAATAAATGTATATCTCCATAAGTAAATTATTAATAATTGATTTTCTTCCGCATTTTAATTTTTATAGTTCCATTAAAATGGTTTTATTGATTAGTGTGAAAACTTACACTGTCCTAAAATCGTTTCACACTTCATCCAATGGAATATACAGTAGATGCCCTTAACTTAGATTGAACACTCAAGTCCTTATTATACTGGTGTAAATGTTAAGTATTTTATTGATTGATGTACCACTTCAGGTGCCATTCATTTCCTCTTACACATACTTTAGCTTCACAAATACTCGAAACCAGTCACGCGTTTATTATCTTAGTTTGATTTTAGTATAAACGAAAAGAAAGAATTCTTTTTAGTTATAATAAGTGCTGATACGAGACTTGGTAAAATTAATAACTCCATGCCTATAATGTTTTCATTTGTAAAGCAATTTTCGCAATTTTTGTTTCTCCTAAGGATTGTATACATCTTCCATGTAATTCATTATTCCCGTTTCGACATAATCCCCATCTGTTTCGAAGAACTTGTACGAATGCAGAGAATAGTCGTCAGAGAAGAAATGTGAGGTTTATTGTTGACACTTGGCTTAGATGGCAGCTTTCATCTAGTTGTCAGTACAGAAGTTATGCTTTTTTTCATCTTTCAGAAGAGGAAAAAGAGCATGAACGAGTGCAAATACTTCTGGATACTTCAACCTCATTTCCATGTAGGTTGCCATCTTCGTCGGTTTTCTGCACGCTAACTACACTTGGGAACAGAGAAAATAAATCCATTGTATTGCAGATAGTTGTAACTTCAATAAGAGATCAAACAAAAACGTTATGCTTATGGAAACATTACTTTTCAATCACACCTCGTAGATATTATTAACATACGATTGTTATTTGAGATGGAATTTGAGATTGAAGTTGGTGATTAGAATTGGATATGAGTGATATAAGAACTGAAATGAATTTTATTAAAAACTGTTATCTGGAATGAATAGGACAAAGCATTGCATAATAAATCCAGTTAAGTCTAAAAACACCGTCGGGACGTCGGGCTTGCTTACTAAGAGTACTCTATAATATCAGGTAACGCGTACATCACCATGATTCAAATCACAAATTTTCATTTCTTATTTAAGAGGGAATGATTTTCACCCAAATAAGATTAATTATAAAATCGAAAGGTAGAATATAATAAGAATGACAAAAAAAACTTGTTATATAATCTTCCTTTATATCGCTTTATTTTTTTTTATGTCTAAATGCTCTAATACAAACTTTTGTGTCAAATTACGATTAACATAACAACAAAATACACTTACACATAAGATTTTATTTTTTTCGGGCCTTATTTCATACAAAATTCTAACTTTTCTTTCTTTTCATGGAGAGTAAAGGTGCCAAATGTTCAAAAAGTTTTTGAACTGATGATTAGTGAATTTACTATTCAACATACTTTAAAACGACTTTTATGCTAATGACGAAAAGCACTTTTAACATAACATATAAATTTTTTGAGTTTACATTTTTACAAAAACATTTTCATTATATATCTTTGAAGAACTGTCCACATCAAACATTTCCACTTAATTTGTAATAAGTTTTGATAAATGTCTCTTGATATTAACCAGATTGAATCACTGATTACAATTTTCCTCAACGAGAATTTGAAGACAAATTAAAAAAGCAGTTTTTAAGTTATTTCTTTAAATAATGAACCTATTAATATTTTTTCGGATGTGGCATATCGTAGTAATGGAAGACAAGGAAAAATGTATGAGATACAAACCATTTCTTTCATAAAATACTGATATATTTTATTTCGTTCAATTACTATGCTCCCATAATACTCCCCGGAAGCAATTTTATTTATCTTTCTCTAGAATTCTGTTAGAAAATTCTGCACTTTGTTTTATTTACCTATGTTACAGAAACTTTTTTAAAATTCATATTTTTAAGACATCGGTTTAAGAACTATTGCAAAATTATATATTTTTACAGTTTTTCTTCAGAAATAATAGTAACATTTTTAAAAAATTGAATGTCATTGTCTTGAAAATTATTCTCTATTAGACCATTATGAAATATAACTAAAAGTGCAACTTTAGCAAAATATTTATTTTATATATTTTCGTAGTAGAACTATTATTGCTTTATGGCAGAATTATAATCCTTTTCCCAAATATATGCTTACGTTGGATAATTTATCTCTGTTTGTAAAAATATTTCCCCATAATATATTGGTATTCACGATTTGCTGATAGAGATAAATATATTTTTCATGATTATAGTATTAAAGTTGAAAAAGATAACGGTTTTACTAAGAAAATACTTCAACCGCAAAATTTTGAATCATTCAAATTTAAGAACACATTTTAAGTAAAAATTTTGATCGGTTTAAGTGAAATTATGTACTTTGTTTTTAAGAATTAATATTGTAGGCGATCAATTTCTCGTATAATATGCACTCATGGACAAAAACATTAACGCACCAAGAAAGAATCGTCAAAATGAAACGAAATTTTGCATACGTAATGACTATTTTGATGTAACTAAGTAAATGATTAGAAAATGAAAGAAAAAGGATAAATTTTTTCAGAGAAAAAGGCAAAAGAACGGAGGATTTAATACCCTTTTGAACCCCCTGTAGCTCGAATGCACGATGCGATACGAACTGGCATTGAGGCATACAAGTTCTGCATGATGTCTTGAGACATTTAGTTCCATAATTGCTGTAACCTGGCTTCTAGTTCGTTCAAACTCGTGGGATACCCAACTCGCCGTCCCAAATGAACCCATATATGGACGATTGGAGACAAATCTGAGGATCGGGCAGGTCAAGGAAGTGTAGTAACAGTGCCGAGACAGTCTTGTTACACCCTTTCCGTGTGAGGTCGAGCATTGTCTTGTTGAAAAATGGCTCCTGGGAGCCGTCGCATGAGTGGCAACACAAGTGGTTGCAGGATGTCATGGACATACCGCTGGGCTGTCAGGGTGCCACGGATCAATACTAGGGATGACCGTGTATTGTAAGCAATGGCACCCCATACCATCACACCAGCTGTGGGAACGGTGTGTCGCTGTGAAGCAAAGGCAGGATTGAGGCATTCACCACGGGGTTTCCACACACGAACACGGTTGTCATCACTGCTGAGATTGAATCTGGATTCGTCGCTAAAGAAGACCTGGTTCCATTCCACTGCAGTCCAGTTTCCTCGTGTGCGGCACAACTCCAAACGGAGGTGTCGATGGGTGGGCGTCAAGGGCAGCACACGTAATAGCGCCGCGATCCCAAATATTCTTCAGCCAGGCACCTTTGTATGGTTCGAGAAGACACAGGGGCAACTAGTGAACGTGCTACTTGTGCCTGGATGGCGGCTGATGAAACAGTTGGCTGTACGCGTGCATTTCTTACGATGTGGCGGTCTTCTCAATGATTGGTCTGTCGACGGTGTCCTGAGCCTGATGTTCGCATAAATGACATCTCTCGTATAATGCCCACTGATCCCAACACCTCCTCACATCACAATCAAAGCGTCCTAATTGACGAGCTACTCGCTTAGCTGACCACCCAGCTTCCATCATGCCGATGATTCTCCCCCTCTCAAACTGTGACAGCTGCTCATATTGTCTTCGAAAATGACGTAATGGCATGTCTACCTCAGCTGTTCCTTTGTAAACGATTCGGCACGCTCAAGCAAGCTTTGGTTACCTGTTTAATACTCCACGGTGAACGACGTTAAACGCCCTCTACCGGCTATACGTAACGCGCAATCACGTTGCCTTTCTAATCATTTGCATATCTTCCTGATATGTACCTTCATGCGAAGTTTCGTTACGTTCCCGCAATTTATCTTGGTGTGTTAATTTTTTTTGTCCATGAGTGTATTTTAATTATATACAGTAAAGCAATTTCCATTTCATTAATCAAAACAATTTACAAAGTTAGTTTATAAATAAATATTGAAAAAAACATTGTTTGTCACAAAATTAAATTTGGAATAAAATGTAAAAAAGGAAATATTGATGGTTGAAGTTAATGCCCTACACCAGTAAATTAAAATCATTGACCTTAGTTTAAAACGAGCAGAGCAAAAAGCAGAATTTATAGTTAAGATGTGATTCAAAATCAAGCTCAATTATTACATATAGGGAAAATTTATTGCAGAAACTGGTGTTTGTGTAAGTCTTGAGTGTTCAATTCGTCGATCTATTTAAGTGATTATTTGTCTGAATATCATTGAGAAACTGAATACCATTCATAGTACTGAATATCATTTAGAAACTATGGTCTTTCTTTATTTAACTTACTATTTATTTCAATAACTCATTGGTTATATCAGTAAAGAGGAATATTTGTTTTACATTTCCGCAACATTGATCAATAGAAGAAAATACATTAAAAACAGATTAAACACATAACAATAGAAATATAAGAAATAAACTACTTTTCATATATTTACCACCAAAATCAGTTTTAAATCTCGAGAAGAGTCTTCTTAAATTTACCACCATTCGATGTCGAGTCCACATAATCACTTTTATTGTATAATTATCAATGTACAATTTTATATTAAACCATGAATTAAAAAAACAGTTTTAGCTGTCTGTACAGTTTTATCAGTAATGCATTTTCATCTGGTAATTCGTCCATTAATATCCCGCCCTTAAGATTGTCAGTAAAAATATTAGGTAATCTTAACTGCTTATCGTTAGTTGTTCAGAATCTGGGTAATTCTTATAGTCAATTTACGTCCTTTCAGTTTCATAAGCTAAGATGTTATAAGCCTAATAATTGTCTCTTCTCTATCCTCATTTAATTACATATTCAAAAAACTAAATTTATCCGGTGGATATTTCATTTAATGCTTGGCGATTTGACCCAGTCTATCTATAGTTCTCAAAAGGTTGTAAGTTTCTTCGATCATTCAGGTACCTCCTCGAAATACAGCCTCCAAAGCTACCCTTAAATCATAAAGAAATCACCAGGCTTCGGGTCCTATTTACATTGACAGTTAACAAATATATCTTGAGAGCCCACAGGATCGTTAATAATACACCAGTAGGATTTGATGCAGTTGTTCAAGTGCCTTCTTTTCATTGCTGAAAGCATCTGATACAGGAGTAATATTTAACAGTAGTCAACATAACAAAAAGAAAAAAAAAAAATTCGGTACAGTGAAAGTAAATAAAAGAAGCAAAATAGAATTTCATGCCTTCGACTATAATTTAAGATAATAACAGAAAATTATTCCAGTCTTACACTCTGCTTTTACCACTCAGTGATCCACAACAGAATAAAATAAACCTAATTCCACTCAACTCCCTTCTTATAAAAAGAACCGCGAGTGACACTAACTGACAGCGTGTTTGTCACTTCAGTAATTGAAATTCTTGTTTATTAACGAAATTCGCGTTGACAAAGTTCATTCGTCGCTGAAAAGGATATTTAGAAAGAAAAAGGTCATACTTTTACAGTGAATACCTAAGAAACATTGCAACCATAATTTTCATTACGTCCCTCTCGACACTTTATTATAGAAAAAATAATTGAAATGTTTACGATAGAAAAAAAAATCACTTTATAAAATATTCTACGACATTATACAATCAGAAGTATAATTGAAAGTACAATAAACTATGAAATTGCTTTATAACCAGTAGCTTAATTTGCTATCCAAGAGAGTTATAATTACGTGTTCATGTAAATTTAAAAGAATTATCTCAAATCTTCATTTTTATATAAATAAATTTCTAACAATAATTCGTTGTTTTACGCATTGCCTTAAATTACTACTAATTTTCATAAAATTCTTAATAAATTATTTAAAAATTATATTGCTAACAAATATATAATATTTTTATCGTACTCAGTCTCTCTCGATGTAGTTCGGTTAAGTCTTTAAAACGAAAAAGAAAATGAAAATTTTTGTTTGGTGATAGAAAAACTTATTTTAATTACGCACAAATTATTACGTATATTAAAGGAACAAGAGGCATTCGAAAAATATGAAAGCAAATTTTCTATGAAACAAATATTGAAAGAAGGAAAATTATCATTTATAACCAAAATTATTCACATCAAACTTTTTTTCAGTCATGAGTAGTATTTTATGTGTTGTGCGGCTTAATATTCATTTGTGGTTCTTTGTTTCAATTACATTCCTTTTCATCCAAAACTAAAGTTTTTTGTGTTCCAAATGCTCTCTATGACTCTAACTTACTTCTCAAGTCTTATCTTTAAATTTGTACGGTATTCATTAGCTATATCTTTATTTCTATTTCATGAGAATTTTGAAATGAGAAATATTTAAAAAAAACTATATTTGAAAATAAAAACTAGTTTAGGGAAGAAAAATGTACGATTTGAAATACTTATTTTAAAAAAATTGGCCTAAGCAATCAGAAAAAGATATTTTGTACATAGGCAATACTCGTCAATAGCTAACATATAAATAATTTTATCAGTATTAGGAAGAAGAGACAAAAATATTGCTACAGAAATAAGACAATGAACTTAAGAGTAAGACAAGAGAACGAACAATGTCTTACATTTACCCTTTTTTTAACCAGCAGATAAAAAGCGCATCTGTGACGCATTTGATAAACCGTAGAATAAACGTATAATATTTTGATTTGAGAAATTACTTAGAACAAAAAAGGTACCATAAAAATTTTAAAAAAATGGTCCACGATAATTATTTCACCGCAGTTACCCAATACATTTGCCATTTAAAAGAGAATCTCTTACAATGCCACGATAATGCAAATGTTTGAAAATGAGTTGAAATAAATATAAAAATTATTCAGTTGTTATTTACTTTCAAATTTTTACATGACGCTACTATCAACATAATGTCATACGAATAAAATATCACAAATATTAATTTATTTCTCAAAATATTATTTACTAAATCAATTTTCTATTCATCATGAAATTGTTATTAATTATTATTTTTATTTGATGGAAGAAAATCATTTTCAATATCTGTTGGTTTTGTAATTATACTTGGTAAAGTGAATAATAATATTTTAACAGAGCAAGAGTCAGATGTGGCCATGCTTTACCAAACAAACTAAAGATGCGATCTAGACGTGTGAAAAAACTGAAAAAAGTTAATTGGTTGACTAAACAGAGAGTTGAAAGTAGAGAATATCCGTATTTATCAAAGACAATAAACCTGAAGGGACAATAAAATATAACAAGGTGCTTTGGAGTCATAATACTCATATCCACCTAAAGAAAGAAAGCCCCTGAGGCCTGTACATGGTAAAAGTAGCTTAAAACTTTCAGACTGAGGAGATGAACATGTATAGTACTTAAAATTTTAAGAAATCAATACTTAGTGAAAGCATTTAATTCCATATGTGGAACAGAAACGTTTGTTATACAAATACTTTTTGAGTTATAAATGGATCAATTTATTTGAAGCATGCATATTTTCCTCTTTAATCTCATTTTTTTTCTGAGAAAGCTGTGAAAGATTTTATTATACTTAAGAATATTAGAGTTCAATTTAATTATATTATTACCTACAATACTCGCAACTGTATTTTATGAAGAGCAGAAGGGAACTTTTTAAAATGGACATATTTATGAAGAAAATTAATAATCACAACCCATTTTCTAGAATAATATTAATCAATATAATTACTAATTTGAACATCCTTTCCAAAACTTTTAATTTAAAAATAGTTACATTTGCTTTCTTGCAGATATTAAATAAAAATTCAGAGTAAATTCAGAGCTCTGAATAAAGAGAGAGAATATTCAATCTGTGATAGAGATGGAAGAAATAAATTACTACCAGAAAAACAATAGTTGTAGTAATTCGAGTAAATGATGATAGCCTGCATCATAAAGTCGGATATTTAATTTTTCCTGAATGGGTAATTGGATCCCCAGTTATTCATAAAAATCGAGAATCTTGTAGTTTTTCCGGTATTATAAAAGATTCACTATACCTAAATAGCATAGAACATCAATTGAGTAAATTAATAAAGGCGTAAAAGTGCAAAAGTTTATTATTAATGACTTACATTTATTATTTTTATTTTCTTTCTTCGTACTAGTGACATACTTCATTGGATAGAATTTTTCTTTTGCTACTTCTCGGCAAAACTGTTTCGTTACGAATGTGAGTTTCGAACTTTTTTCTCTCTTTATTCAGCTATTACTTTTGTCGCGCTTTATCGTTGACAGTTTGTGTAAGAAAAATGATAAATTATCCGAATAATGGCATTGTACAATGTGCATTATTGAACCTTAGTATGAGCATAAATAATGATCTACTACTTCTTTCAAAGTTAGAAAAGTGTTATGCAACATTGCTGTTTATTTCTGCGTCTGTTATACTGTTAAGATTATGCTATATTGTGGCAGGAAAAAAAAGACTGTTTTGAGTCCGCGAGGGAAAAATAATTAAACAAGATTAACTTTTTAAATAATACTTTGGTTAATTGCACATCTAGCAAGTATTTTTTTTAATTGAATAATATTTACCTTACTGATTTTGATGCTTCAAAATTTGCTATGAATTCTACTGATGGAGGAATACTAATATATTAAAAATGTTAATCTAAATATAACTTTGTTCTATGCATAATAATATAAATCTAAAGAATAAAGTCTAAATTTAGAACTCAAGAAAATATTATTTGCTACAGTGAGTTTTCCTTCCATGTGCTTCCAGAGACTTATAAGTAAACATTTATAATAAATAATGAAACAATCGATTAAAAATTGTTAATTACAAAATATTGTTTACCTGTACATATGTTCGCAAGAAATGTTACATTATTATAGCGAGAAGGAAGCAAGGAATCGAAAATTGAAGTACAAGTTTTTTAAGCTTCTGTTTCACGTATCTTCTGGACTTAACAGGCATTTGTTGATGAATATGTTGTATGAGTACTTTTTCTTGAGCTAGAAGGTACTCGTTATAAATTTAGTCACTCCATCATCTGAGAGAGTGACGTTTCCTACTCGGGTAACTGTTAAACAATTACAGTCCGTAACCATCCATTTGCTCCATTCAGTTCAACAGTAATCGACATACTAACGTTTGGCTTCCCAGCTTCAAGCAAGCTCGTTTTTATTCGTTTAGCTTCATTCATTTCAGCTCTTTAACAGAACTCCATCAAAGTAATTATCATGGTACAATTAAGTCTCCCATGTGAATGTAAGTACATCCTGAAACATTATTTAGAATTAATTCGTTTTTTGTGGATTCCTTACAATCTTCATTTTTGTATTCACTTCTATCATACCTCTATTTATTTTAAATTCTCTTTAAATTATGCTTTACGTTAGCACCATCAAGCTCAACATTTCCCTTATATTTAATCCCAAAGGAACAGCTACGTCGTAGCCGTTTGCATCAAAATTCCAGTCTACATTCATAGAGTAGAATTGCTGTTTCTCGTTGATATAGTCGTTTTTGTGGACTCTATAAAGAACTAAGGTCTAACGTCAATTTTGTGGACTCCATAATAGTTCCCTTTGGACTCCCGGACTCTGCGTATTCCTCCTTCATACGACAGTGCAAATACCCTGCTGGCCATTAAACACCTGGAAGGAAAGACGTAAACAGTATGACATCAAGACAAAATCAGAAAATTTGTAAGCAGTTTGGAGGCTTACAAGGGAGCGAAGTTAGTAGAAAGAGCTGCACACCCTGACAACTAAAGCGGCCCTTAACCAGTTAGTAATGGAGTCGAACTGGATTTGGATGACAGAAACAGGAAACTCAATCCATGCTGCTGCAAGTGATGCCACGCTTCATCAACCGCATTCGATGGAGATGGGAGGAGGGCCAGTCTCTCAGTAACCCATGACCACATGTTTTAAATGGTTGACAGATCTGGAGACCGTGCTGGCCTGAGTAACAATTGAATACCGTATGAATCAAGGAAGGTCAGAATACGACGTGCAGCATGTGATCTTGGATTATATTGTTGGAAGATGTCGTTTAGCAGATCTTGAAGATAGGACACAACCACTGGACTTAAGATACCAGAAATGTACCGTTCTTGTTCCAATTACCGTCGATCCGAACTAGAGCTGTGCGTGTCATGTATCCAATGGATGTCCAAACTATCACACTAGTTGCAGGGTACCTGTACCGATATCTAATGCAAGCAGGTGATGAGCAATCTCCAGACACGTTAAGACCATTAGAATATTGCACAATCATGGTACAGTATGTTTGGAACGGTCCCTCTGGAACAGTTGAAAACCCAGTAAAGGGGCATTTTGGATAAATCTTAGGAATATTACTAGTTATTTGGAAGGAAAGAAAGTTTTATTTCTCTTCTTGGTGACCTTTTATCCCTCCCGGCTGTTTATTTAAATTTTACTAAAATTGACACAGACACTCACACAAATTCGGTAGACACAAACACCCACAGTTAAAAACACTGATTATTTAACTCATAACACGTATCACTGCGCTATTCACCAATATTTATGTCAGGAAACCATGTATTATTCCTCAGGTTTGCCAATCTTAGTTAAATAACCGTTAACTTTAACTCTTCTCATTTTAATATTCTTAATGAATGTACCAAATGATGGTCTTCTCATCGTATAATTTATAATGCGTTGTTTTTTATTCATATATGTTATATGTGCCTTCTCTCTCCCACTATAGGATTCATTTGGCCTGTTAAATAATCACTAAATGTAGTTAATCTGTAAATTTATGTTTGCACGATGATAATTAATTCAGAGAGACTTAAGCTCCGCATAATAAGAGCAGACAAATACAGTGAGAATAAACATAGATATTCTCACGCAAAAGTAAAAGCTTGTATCTCTTAAAGTGTATTTCTAATATGCAATGTAGAAATGTTAATATCATGATTCTGAGGTGACAATGGAAGTCAAGTATTTATTCTTGATTTTAAAGTGTGAGCAGCACATTTTCAGTCTTCGTATCACATGCTTCCTGTCACTTATATCTGAATACGCGAATACACATGATTACATTTTTCAAATCAGTACATATAATTGGTAAATATAGAGATATTGCTACAGAGATCTTACCGCAATGTCAACCAAATCGATACAATTAATACCATTATAGCTTGGTATCGAACAAAATCAACCGTCATAGATCATTTGATAAAGGTTAAATATCCTAATGAGGATCAATTTTTTCTTGTTTGGAAATAATGAATTAACTTTTTTACACAGGAACCAATTAATGTTAAACTTAAAATTTACCTTAAGATATTATTTTACAGAATTACAGATGGATCAATTAATTCTTCATTATAAGCAAAAAAAAAACAACAACACAATATTTCATTTTATGCGAACATTCTTATTTTATTACAATTTAAAGAACACAAATACTTTCGGAAGACTATTTTTTAAAAACGCCATCTACAGAAAAACGTATGTCTTTTTGTACTTCATCTTCCATGTAAACAAGATATGTTAATCTTATAATAGCAATAAATTATTTAAGTTTTAGAAAATTAATAAATTTATATGGAATTTTGAAGCACTTTTAGCGAAATTTCAGCAGTGTTTCATGAAATTTGTATTGATCTAATTTGTAGAAATTTAGCATCAAATAGTCCTCATGCATGTATCTACAGCATGAATTTAGTCAAAGAGCCATTATAAGAAAATTACCATATTTTAAAACATTGATATACAAATATTTGAAAAAAATATATTAATTTTGAACATTTTTTTAGTTCAGCATCTAAATAAGATTATGAGTAAATATAGTTACAAGAGACAAAGAAATTTAATAGTATTATTTTGAGTTATCATTTTTGGTGTTTTCAAAATATACAAGAAAAAAAAATAATTTGAAAAAAATGCATTTTTAGTACAATTTAGCATGTATTTTTCTAGCATCAATTTAGCATGTATTTATACAATTACTTACTTAAATTTCACCAGTTTATAGCTTACACCTTGTGTGTGTGTTGGCTAATTTTTAAGAATTTTTTTTTTGGCTAACCTATTTTTTCTGACAACTTTTTCCATTGACAAAGAAAGACGTCTTGACTCACACTTGAACCTTATCGAGTTCCGTAAAATTATTCAATAGGCACACTAAAATGTTTCAATATATCTAATCACTCCTGAAACTTCTTATTAATGTAAATTACTGTCATGTATCTTCCTAATCGCTTTGTCGATAATGCAACAAAAACGACTTTTTGAATGAATTTCCACAAAATTCTATTGAAGCATTCGTTTGCATTTTGTCACTATCCTATAAGCATTTTTCTAATAAGTATTTATCTTTTAATTTCATGCAAATAGGTTTCATAATGTTAATTAAATTTTAGGGAAGTTTTTTAGACTTATCCTGATAAATTTGATTATCATTTCATATGACTTTTTTTACATTTGCATCAGTTCTCCGGTCCACCAGACATTGTCCTAGCATTGCTTGTTTTGCTTTCGAACAACTGTGGAACATTATCACAATTACTGAGAGTAGAATACCTTCCAAATAATTCACACTGCTACGGATACAATGCCATAATAATTTTGTAACTTATTGATGAAGGCATCATTCAAGTTTCCTCGTCCTCCAAGGAATTTCGCTTTGATTCCAATTTTCTTAATCTTCATCCAACATGGTTTTGTATATGTCCAATTCACTTGTTTTTTGTTACGGTATTCTGATCATCAATATCTATCGCAGCACCATTCCCCTTTGAGTATCCGTCGCCAAAAATATTTACGCATTGCGATTTTCTTACTTCAACATATCATTCAAAAACTCCCCAAACACACCAACAGATTTCATGGCGCTAGTGAATGCTGCATGTTTTGCACAGTTATGAAGGTGTATAACTCTTCGTTTATTGAATCAAAAAAGACGGCATACTTTTGACATAGATTCAAAGTCTAATGCATTCCAGTATCTATTAAGATAACAAAGACAAATTCATTAAAGGATGAATATCGTCTCCGTTGCCAAGTGCTATCAACCAACCACAACATTGAAATAGTTCAATATCATTTTCATTAAATCTAATTTTCAATGCAGTTTCATTCATTGTATTGTAGGCCACTGTAGCCTAGGGGTCATGGGCGTGGATTTGTGATCGGTGGTTTTCATCACGTCGCGGGTTCGAGCCTTGGTGCCAATAAAGACCCACCGTATGGCCGGAGAAGAAGCACATTAAATCCGTCGGGCCACAAAGTACTCCCGTTGGTTTGGTGTAAAAGTTAGGAGAGAGTTGCCAGCTTAGTTGTCGTTATCGTCATTTGAAAAACGTTCAAGGCAATGAGGTTCATCGCCAGTAGCCTTCGTGTTGCTTTTAGGGTGACGTTAATGAAACCAACCCATTGAATTGCATGCTACGTATGTAGCAGCAACTTCGAGTTTTTCAAGTTTCAAGTCAATTTGCAAATTAGTCTCATATCAAAAAACAGATGAAAATTTAAAGTTATGCAATTTCTTTACTTTTTCGGAGGCGGAGAAAGAGAAATAATAGTCACAGTTTTCACATTTTAAGTCATATTCATGGCCAATCCAAACATTGACTGTTGCACTGTATTAACTCTTCTTTCAAATATAGATGACAATATAGTAAAAAAAAATACATTACTAATTCCTAAGTTAAAAATAAAAAAATTTCATTGTTTTCTGGAACATCTGTGGGATTTAAACAATTGATTAATTTTGTTTCTCTTACAGTTGAAATATCTCAATCGGTACTAATTTTTTAGTTCCTTGAAATTTTATTAGAGTACTTATTTCTTTGAATTGACATTCAAGGTAATCACACTTTTACTTTTGTTAATTCTCATAACAGTAAAAATACTCACACCAGATAATAAATGAGTGATATTGCATCAAGAAAAAAGTTGACAACATTCGTTTTGCAACTAACAAAACCACAGTTGTCATTGAATCAAGCTGCATGTTAATAAAACAAGTATTGCTATATTTCATTAAATTCTACGTCGTCAGACACTATCAAAATGCGTAATTTTGTTAAATATTATATTGTTAGTTATATTAAAAAATATGGTATTTCAATTCTGCTGGTCAACTTTAAGGGCATTTAAATGCTGATTTCATGTCATTTAAAAACTCGCTTTTATCATTTTGAGCTTACTGATTCATTGATATCTTGGATTTTAAGTGATTTAAAAAAGATATGATAAAGATTTTATAAAACTAAATAAATATTTTATACATATTTAATAAAACTAAATAAATATTTTATACATATTTAATAAAACAAATAAATTTGATTATGTGATGTTTTTTCGCGTAAATTTATCGTATTCATATACCTTTGTATTCATATATAATTGCACATTTTAAATCAAATTTGGACACCCTCATTATTCATTAAAAAAGTTAAATAAATTTAATAAGTAAGAGAGTCTAATATAGTTTATACAGTATTTTTTTTTTCATAATTAAATACTCCTTATTTTAGATAACTGTCAACAACCATAATAAAATTCAATCATGACCGTTAAAATATTTCGCGTTTTCATTCATGTCAAATAACTATTTATTATTAATGTTTTTCATAAATATAAATAGTTTATATCCTTTTAGTTCGACACAATACAACTAACATTTATTTATTTCATATTTAAAATAAAACAAAACTATTTAAACTTCTTCCTTATAATGACACAGAGAGAAACATTACACCAATAATTTTCCGTACATTATGTAGACAATCCCAAAAGGAAATGTTAACTACTTGCAGTTTAGACAAAAAAGACTACTTATCTTTTTCAGTCCTTAACAAATATATTATTTTGTATTCCTTTTTTGAAATCTTAGTCTATTATTCTTCTATATTTATAATAAAACCTTGTTGCTTTCTATTTAAAATGTATATTCGTTATAATAAAAAATAAATGAATCGAAAGAATTATTTATTTATTGTTTTTGCAGCTTTTTATTACTTAGAACATTGTCTTATGTTTAAACTAAGCATTTTGAATTACTTTTCGTTTCTGGTTTCAGCTTGCAACTATTTTTATTGGAAAAATATGTTATGGGACATAAATACTTCGAAATAATTTCAGTACGTAATAAGAAAAAAAAGTATAAAAAGTGATTAATATACATATATTAAATATATGATATTCAAATCAATATTCCCTTAAAAGTTCCTTATGTCTGCGATTTAAATTCTTATTTTTTCAAACTGAAGGAAAAATAAGATGTGTTTTCTAACCTTAAAATAAGAGGGGGGATGGGTATATATATATTTTTTTTAAAAGTGCGTAATTATAATTTCATGCAATCAATAATCATACAATCCTTCATGTATTTTCTCTTTAGAATATAATTTACATAAAGAATGGATCATATTAAACAGAAGGTATTAATGAAAATTATCAGCTGTCATTTTAATAGTTATATATTAGCATTCTAAAATATTGAGTGAGAATGAGCTTTAAAATATATGGTCAATCGCTTAATATGTAAATACCTGTATTATAAAATAAATAGATTTGAGTTTACGTTATAGATAATAGAAATTCTATTAAATAATTATTATATTTTTATAGTTAATACGTTTAAATTCAATAAAAGAATAGAATATTACAAGAATAAAATAAGTACCATTAACCATCGCAATCGTTTTTATCTAGTTAGTAAAAGTAATTGGTTTTTTTCAGGAAGACATTTTGAATGGTCGGTTAATTACTATTTCGCTTTAAAAGTTAATAAAGCATTTCATCGAAAGTCATTATGGAAATTAATAAACTCATTAATTTGTATATTAATTAATTATCTTCTTTTAAGTGAAATCTTCGTGTTTTTATTATCAGCAAGATGAAGAAGGCACAAGTTATTTACTCTTATTTGGGTGCAAATATTAATTAAAGCATTTTTTACTGGTGATATTATACTCATCTGCTTCTATTAGATGGGATTAGTCCTTTTTTAATCATTTAATTAATATTCTGATCATTTTTTTCATGGATCCTTTGCTCTGAGATTGAATTACTCGTATGTATGTTGCCATACATTTTGGGATAAAAACATCAAATTGTTATATCGGTTTAATTTATATAACCAAAAATATTAAATTTCAATTTTTGTCAAATTATAAGAGTAAAAGAAAGGAAGATATACATGATTTTTTTTAATTTAGGGGACACATAAATATAAAAATAAATACTATCAGAACATATTTTAAAACCATTTTTTTAAAATATTACTTTTTCATCCTTTCATATCAATTATTGGAATCTTAAGCGTTTTAGATTTATTTAAAAACCTTAAAGATGTAAATTACATAATAATTATTTAAAGTAACAAAATTTAGAACAACTGTTTACTGTTATAATACGAGATTATTTAATGCCCTGTCTCTTGAAATGTTTCAAGCTAATGCTAGCAAATTACTGTAATTTCTTCGGGAGAAAAAGTTATATTGTTGCAAACAACTGTTTCCGATTGTTTTTCTTTCGGTGTAGATGCTCATAGGGGACCATTAAAAAATGTCTCTCAAATCAATAAATAACTCAACTGAGTTTGTATACAAGTACATAGGTTTTAACTATTGATCGTAATTCTAACAAATCGCTAAGAATACAATAAACTCTTAATTACTTTTAATTATTTGCATAATCGTTTCCCTAATAATTATGATATAATTTTTCATGGAAATCTTGTTCTGATGAATTTAAACATTTCTTTCCATAAATTTTTTTCTAACAGTTAGACAAAATATTAAATTAGATATATTATTCTGATGAGTTACAACAGAAAAATTGAGTGCATGTTAGATAATGTTAAATTCCACTTGAATCAGTTTCATAACTGCTGAGAGGATATTATTCGACCATTCCCAAAGTGTCGTCTAGACTGACTATAGATATAGAACCCGTGTATGATTGTCCCCTAAGGGAATCGAATGATATGTCAACATACGGTAATAGGCCTATGAACCTATTGCACCAATTCACATTACATCTGCGTCTTAACTGTGACTTAGAAAATTTATGGTATCATACATAATTGAACATTTTAATCACAAATTCATGACGGCTAACACTCTTTTTTCTTTAAGGCTTTTAATTTAACCAGAAACTGTAATAATCAGAGTTATTATTAAATACAGTAAAAAAGTTATGCTCTTCCCGTTGAGACAATTTACAGCGACTCCTGATGGTAAAAGCGGAAGGGAGCATTATAATTTCTAATAATATACAACATACATAAAAAACGACTATTACAAAGTTGTATCGAAGCATCGAATCAATAATATTAGATATTAATCAAAAATAAATATTAATATTAGAATACGTTTAAGACTATTTCCGTTTTCGTGATTTCCTACACTTATGTTAGGAAACGTTTCAGAAAATAACTCGTATCTCCTTTTGATTTGTACACCCTTCTCAGCAGACATAAGGTTTCCGAAGTGCAACTCAAATCTTGCTGTCATAAAGAAACATTCAAATGGTATATTTAAGAAATTATGTTTCTATACATCGAATGTGATCTCAATATAAGAAAGGAAAAAGGACTATAACTTGAAAGCTTTACTACAGAGAACTGTATCTGTTTCTACTCATTTGGATGTTTACAATTTCCTGTTTAACATTATTTAATATTTGCGTTTTATTTGTAACTGGATTCTAGGAACCTACTTAAATTATATCAGGAACTCTAGACTGAGAAAAAGAGTAGTTTTTGTTTTCACCAAGTAATGTTACGGGAAAATAGAATTCAATGTTATTCATGTTTAACATGTACAGATGATTCTGTCAATGTATTTTAATTTTTTCCTGCAAATAGGTTTATTAACTTCTGTAAGCCGTGTGATGAGATAATAAATCTAAAGTTTGAAAACGAAGCAAAACTCTGAACCTTAATTATACCTATAACTGAAGTTCTTCAAAACTCGCATATGGACAATGGAGCGAAATTTGCACGCGTTTTAATCTTAACATTCAAGTGTACAATATACCTAATTATACTTGATGCAACACTGAAAATGTATAGTTAAATACGTATTTTTATGTATCCTTAATAATTTTAGAGATTGCAAAACTAACTATTGTAGGGAGCAGTGTGTCACGTTATCAAATGATAGTTTTTCATTCATCAAGAAAAGAAAAGAAAACAAATGTTCTGTGTCCTGTTTTTGTTCTATGAAAGAGAAACTACAAGATTTCTCTCATCTCAGTTTATCTTTCAATGGAGTGGGAAATTTCAGAAATTTAAATTACCTCTAATTATATTACCAGATGTTGAATATTCCAAAACAATGCAAATTATTAACATTGGCTTGGTTGCGTCTATGTTTTTAACGTTTAATTTTAACTCTGCTTCTTTTCATAGATTGGAGGACCATCATATAAATTTGCAGAACTCACGATGGAATATATCTTCAAATTATTTAGAACAGTAAGATGTAAATTTTAATCTGAAATGTGTCAATTCTTAAGACGAAATGCTTAAAATAAAGATATAAATTCATATTTTTAAGTATTCTTAAAATTAAGGTGTTTATTTCGTCTCTCGAAATGGTCAATTTAAGAAGGTGAAATGTATTGTTAATTAATAGCGTGTGAGGTTTCTCTAGTAATCAGTATACAACTTATAAAGAAGTCAACATAATGAGGATGAATACCACTAAATAAAATAGAATGAAAGTCAATAGCTTAAAAAATGTTATTTCCTAGCAATGGTTAAAAGATAAGTGTGTAAAAGGCTTGAGATGCCAACCCGATAAATAGAGCTAATGGTAAATACATCAAATACGTCTGCAAGATATCTGTTTGTGTGTTTTCAAAGAATTAAAAACTATTAGTGGAGAAAAATTATATAATGTTACGGTTATAAGAACTTTTATTTAAAATTGCGTATTCATTTGTCAAAAGTTGGATGCAAAGATTTAATATATGTCTATTAATCCCATAAAAACTACTTTAAGAAAAAGATTCACTTTAAATAAATAGAAAAATATCAGAATTTCAAAAATAATTTATGCAAAACCATGCGCTAACATTAATCCTTCTATTAAAATGAAACTGTTCCTTTTATTCCAGATATTAATTTCGGAAGTAATTCTCCTCGAAAAGGAGAAATAAATAAATAAGAAAATGGTAGATAAATAAAAAGGGAAGAATACAAAAATTCATTCTCTAGGCCTTTACAGAGTACCAGCAAAATTCCTATCAATTTGCTGTTTCCTTATTAGTTTTTATTCTAACATTTTTTCTCCTGTTTACTCGTTTATTATGGGATGTATTTGAGAAAATAAAGAGTTAATTAGATTCTTGAGACCCAGTGGGATTTATTTGGACAAAAGTTGGAAAAATGGTGCATAAACAGATTGGAAACAGGGAAAAAATGAATAAACCTCATAATATGCAAAATGCAATAAACATAAGTTTTTCTCAAAATCCGATTCGGAAAGGAAATAGATTCTCCGTAGCCTATCTACGGAAGTTAATTTCCGAACATGCTTATTTCAAGGTTGCCATTTTTGCAAAGAAGAATTCGGATTTTGGCGAATATCGCCTTTTCTTCAGGGGTGATAATTTTACCAGTTTTGATTTTTAAATAACGTGACTTTTTCATAAATATTTGATTTTTCTTTTGGTTCTAATCCTGTCCAGCTAAAACATTTCCAGGAATCGAATTTCTTCTACTCATAATAAAATTGTTTGGGATAAGTTGAAGAACATATAGGTTCCTGAACTCTGAAATTAAATATCATTATAGATTTTGTTTAAAGTAGTTTTCATAATCTAACACTACTTCGTTGCTCATTTATTATTTACCAGGATCAAAATTAACCTGCTTTTTAATACACAATTTTTGATTAAAAAGTAATACATCTGTGGCCATACCGTTTATTTTTTATTTGTAAACCGATATTAAAACTGGTTGCTGTGTCTGAAAGCATGTGTCTTTCATATATAATACATTTTTTCCAGTTTTTCCTAGCTTTATTGGTGTTTTAAGAACCGAAGACGAGGTGCGCCAAGTGGAGGGGAAGTTGAGATATCGAAGGGTCATTTTGTTACTGATAGCACATAATTACGAGCGTCTTGTAGCTTGCGACTTTCGCCTCTACCCAAAGATGAAAGAGAATGTTGTTGCAGATGGTGGTTCAAGTAGATAGGTGCAATAAGAACTTCCATAAAACTGTTCAGGTTTATTTTAAACAAAGTATCAAATCAAAAGGCGATACATTATTAGGCTATATCCGCCTTCCAGCGGCTTCCGCGGGTCTACACTTTGGCTTCTCTCTACTGAGCTCTTCGCTTACAAGCAACGCCCTTTTTGGGCACATCAAGCACAAACAACGCCCTCTGGCAGAATGACGGCACAATGCAACAAACGCTAAGGGGTAATGGAAATTATGCAACAAACGTTAAGGGGTAATAATTTCGTTCGGATGATAAAATGAAAATAGTCAGTAAATTTTGATGTCAGCGACAGCAACCGGAATTTTTCTCCGTTGTGTTCGCTCGTTTTGTCACACGTTGACAAATGTAACGAACGGAATGGTAACTATTCAAATACGTATAAAAATGAAAAATGTTTTTCATTGAGAACATATGTGCTTCATGCATGACTAGAACTGTATTAGCGGGTAACAAAAAAATGCAATTAAGCATTACTTTTCATTCAGGCCTCGAGCTTACAAGAAAGAAGTAGTGAATTGGCGAAAAATGGAGCTTAGTTACTTAAGGTATTGAAATCGTATCAAGACCTCGAGGCATAACTGTTTGAAAAGACCCTCCAAATAAAACGATAGGGAATCTGCATGTACGAATTGCCAAGGAGGAAATATATTTTTTCTTTCAGGAAATGTATGCAGAAAGAGGATAACTTCGTTCTGGATGATAAAGGAAACTCTCATGATTTAATATAAAAGTAAAATTTAACTCATTATTTAATCTTAACCTTTAAAATAAGTGAAAAAAATGTCATACATTTGTTGCAAACAACGAAATAAATGGTAATTCAACGGAGATAATTCAGGAGGATATGGAAGACGCCGCAACATCTCGTAGCCTAATTTGTTAAGCCATGGTATGCTTATTAGCACAATATAGAACCATTCATCCTCATATGCTTGGATGGATTCGTGAATGTTGCTTGTGGCCGCAATACCCTAGTGGTCATAATAGAGGTGTAGTTTAGTTTAGTTTTATTAATGTCACACTAGAAGCAACAGGAGGGCTATTGGCGACGGACCTCGTAATTTTGAACCTTAGTCAAGTGACGAGGATGACACCTTTGCTGGCACTTTCTCTCCTAACTTCCACACCACACCAATGGGAGGACTTTGGACCCCGACAGATTTAACGTGCATCAGCTCCGGCTACACGGCGGGTCTTTTGTGGCCAAGGATCGAAACCGCGACTCAATGAAAATCTCCGGTCACGAGTCTGAAACCATGACCACTAGGCTTCCGCGGCCAGGTCATAATAGAGGACTCGCGGCTGGTATTTTTCGTAAAGTTGTAGGTTCGAGCATTAATGACACTAAAGATTCACCGTGTAGCCAGGACTGATGCACGTTAAACCTGATGCGGATCAAAGTCCTCCCGTCGGCATGGTAAGGAAGTTAGGAGAGGGAATGCCAGCTCAGATGTCGTCCTCGTCACCTGACCGATTCAAAATTACGAGGTTCGTCTCCAATAGTTCTCCTGTTGCTTCTAGAGCGACGTTAAAGAAACCAACCAACCTTTCTTAACATAGAAAGCTTTAAAACTTAAATTATTTTTAGATTCCAGATATGTTATGGAGATTTATTTTAAGTAAAAAAGAAAGGGAAGGATATAAAGTACAGAAAAAAAAACTGCAGTCTGAAATGCTATTTTTTACATTTCCCTTAAACTGTAATGATTTTATCACTATAATGTATTTTAAAGATATATTCATCTGTATGTAAAATGAAAAATTTGCGGAATTGTTTCTCCTTTAAAAAACAACCTTATCAGGTTTCTGAGAAATGCATCACCCAAATACTAATTCTTTTAGATGATGTAAAAATTACTTTAGAAAGAATAATTTCTCTTCTTTGATACTTTCCTGTTTTTCATAAGAAATATTTTTCTTTTAAATGGATTTAAAAATCGATTAAATTCCAACGTTATTTCTTATCGGAAAAAGCTTTTTAAAGGAAAATTAAAAACAAGACAAATTAATTTAAAATTGATAGGAAATAGTTCACTAAAAGAAAGAGAGAGATGAGAAAGAATTCAGATAAAGGCTTAGGGAATCTAACTTTTGTTGATGTTGTTGAATGCTGATTTCGAAACACGTTATTAACTTTGTCATACGATGCATTTGTATTTGATTCTTGGGCATTAAGTAATCCTCAGCAGTAAAAAAAACATTTTAAAGATTTTTTAAATTAAAGAACAAGTTCATGTGACATGATTAAAATTTCATTAAGAATTTCTGATTTTCTCTAATTGGTATTATTTAATAAGGCAATGGATTTCATTCATAATAAAAATATTTCCATTAAAATAACAGAAACAACTTTTCGAAAAGTTTTAAATGACTAACTTTATTTATTATTCTCAAATATTTAGGTTGAAAATAAATAGTCTTCGAAAGTCTTCGAATATACATTTTCAAGAAAATGTATATTAAATAAAGATTTTATGTTAATAATTTTTTAATATAAGGGCGCGGGTATTAGTTCAGCGTGCAAATCAGTGAGCCAGTAACTATGTAAATTGCTAATTCTGGCAAATTGCTCTGCAAATGTCGGTGACAGAAAATTGCGTAATCCGTCACAAATAGCCCTCATACAACTTCCTATGCGAAAGGTTACTCAAACCAACTTAACGAATCTGATACAGACTTAATTTACAAAGAATTTATTTAAAAACATATTATTTCTCTCTTTTGTGGTGCCCCTGATGCAAAAAAGGTTTTAATTATTCTACTTATTTATTTTTTCTTTGAATTACACCACTTTCTGGAAGAACGTCCTCCTACGCGCAATCGTTATATTTGTTTACTGATTGTTGGGGATAGGTTTATATGTAAACTAGCTGATTCCCGCCCGCTTCGCTGGGCAGACGATAATATTATGTACAATTTTTAAGCGATAATGATAATCTAAATTTAAAGTTTTAAGAAATTTATTGGTCTTAATGGTTATATGTGACTTTCAAATATATGAGAAAAAGAAAATGTTTTAGTAAAAAGCCACCCCATATGTATACAATATGGATAAAATTCATTTCACCATATACATACTACACCTAGTATTGCCAAAGATACAACCTTTTGTCAGAAGATTCATCATGTACTTTCAAATGAAAATGTTCTTCAAATGAAATGTTCAAAATGTTTCAAATGATTCATCATGTTCTTTCAAATGAAATACCCTCGCAATGTCATCTTGTCCCATAAAATTTTTGTCCTTGCCTCAGGAGATCATTGATTTCTGACCATTTAGGATTGCAATCCTAAATAAAAAGTTGTGCAAGTTGGGACTGCAAAAATGTATTACGAGTGTCATAGCCTCTTGAGTTCCTTCATGCATGTAGCGAGGTTCTCCAGTAAACGAAAATTGTCTTGAGGGTGTGCTACTCCGTAAGAAATCGCCATTTTAGTATTTTTCTAAATCCCGCTAAGTTTTGGAGCTAAACAACACTTTCACCAACCGCGGGATTCCAAACTCATTTACTTATATTGCTGAATATGTACGTTTCCTATTTTCGACCTGCACGAAATTTCACGTAAAGAGCCCCTTCGCCAAAATCTTGCCAATCCTCCATCAACACTTCAATATTAAATTATTTGATATTTTTTCATTTCGCACGCTCAAATCTCACCAAGTAAACTTAAATGGTGATAATACACATTTTTGTATAATAATATATAGTATATATTTTTTTTTATATTTTTTTTATATTCATTTTTGGCGATAAAGTCTCCATAAATCACATAACCGATGGATAAGAGTAGATTAATGGATATATAACAGATGAAAAGTACATTTTGGATAAGACTTCCGTAAAATCCGTTCTTAGTGAGCACCTACATCGCAAAATGAGTAACTATGCTAAATTTCAAGTCAATTGGCTGTATAGTCTTAAAGATCTCGTGATGAGTCAGTCAGTGGTATTTCACTTATATATAAATATATATAGATAGATACTGATTTTATTTTCATTTCTTACGACCAGAATAGTTAATTACAATCAGTCTAAGATATATTTAATTTAATAAGTATCGAGCTTTTGCTTTAATTTTTATACATAATATAATACTTTTGTCTATTTCAATATCTTATTATTTGCTATAACTTTTTTTCCTTTAAGAAAATAATTTAATTTCTGTCTCATAATCGTTTACTCTTTCATATATTTTGTTGTCGAAAGTTAGCATTGTTCTTGCCTTTTAGATGCTTGAATGTTTCGATTGTTAACGAACTCAACATCAACTATCAAACGTTTCTTCGTCATATATCGGTTTCAAACTCGTCTCCATTTAAACAGTTTAAACCTAACATATTTTTTACTTGACTGGGGAAATTTTTCTCTCAAAAAATATTTCATTTTTATATGACACATGGGTTTTATTCCGCACTTTTAAGTTTACAGAAAACTGTTTTTCCTTTCGTTTCTTACTAAATATGAACTTCTAAGATGTTTTACTTAATTTAATTGAAGTCCTCACCTTATGTTAGACACAATATGACCCATGATTACTCAGATTTAAATCTGATTCAACCAAAAGATTTTCCGATTTCGTTTTTCATTATTTAATTTGGAATTTTCACATAAAATGATTCTTAAATGTATTTTCATTTATTCTTATATTATTGGTGTTCATTTAGCTATTCAATTATTATTTGTTATTCAAAAAATATATATAACAATAAAGCTCATATTGTTTCTATATTGAGAAGTTAGTTGTGATAAATTTTTAAATAATCACTTTATTATTATTTGAATTAATCAATTTTTTTCTACATGTGG
>BMAW01057144.1:0-18855 GCA_019974015.1 Nephila pilipes | reverse complement strand
TATATATATATATATATATATATATATATATATATATATGCGTGCAAATAAAAATAACCATAATGACATTACAAATAAAGTTTTAATAGTTAAGTCATGTGTACAATCAATATTTTTAATTTCAGTAGTTGCCCGTACTATGAAATTTTGCACATATATATTTATAAATAACCTTCTCTAGATGCGCCTGCGTTGTGTTATATAATATTTATCGCTCAGAGCTAAATTACAGGCATAGATAACTTTCGGAGCTTCAAGGAGCTAACATCATTCTAGATTTTCAAACTTTGACAAAAGTAATTTCAGACTTTCCAAACATGACCTATATGTTATCAAATTTGCTTGAAGTTTCACGATAAGTTCAATAAATATTTATGTCAAAATTTGACTTTAAGTCAGTTATTTTACGAAATATTAGCTTTATATTAGTCTTACTAATAAATAATAAAATAAAGTTTATGCATTAACTCTTAAAAAGGCAAATTTATTTATAAAGTATGTGAAGAATATTCATAATGACTTTGATCCGCAACGCTAGAAGTCATTAGGAGACGGTAGAATTGAACAGAAAGCGGTAATGGTGGTTACTCAGTCAAAAAAGAACAATAGAACTTTAAAATGTTAAAGGGAGAAGCTTTTATTAATATTTTCTGTTGTAATATTGATCTCCCTTATCAATGAAATCTTCTATGAAAGAGGTGTTTCGTCCGGAAGAATCAAGAATCAGCTTTTTCTCCACTTGATACTCATGTACTTACACAAAAATTAATCACTGGAGCAAATTTAAGGGGCTCTTAAATTTGAGATTATATTTCTCCTCTATTAAGCCTAAGTTCTTAAAATTGTGTACTTCAATACAGTCCTAAAAAGAATGTCCCAAAAGAATATATATATATATATATATAGGGTTATTCAAACTGATTCATTCTATTTCAGAATGAAATATTTTCATAAATAAATGACACATAATATATAAAAAGTAATACAGGAATACAAAGGGAAAATTTTAGTTTTTTTTACAAGTGTTCCATATAACTTCTTTTAGTTACACGTATGTTGCCAACTCGGTACTGAAACTCCTGTCAAACACATTGTAATGTGTGATTGGTAATGGATTGTATAGTAGCAGAAATCCATCGTTTAAATTCAAATAAATTTGTGGGTAACAGTAGGTGCATGCACTTTATGTTTTAAACCCCCCAATCGAAGAAATTACTTTGGACCGTATCAGGTGAATTAGGTGACCAGCTGTGTAACATCAAGTTATCTGGTCCATTATAACCGATCCAATTGCGAGATAACTCCACAAAACCTTTTAAAATAGCTTTCAAGATATAATTTCACGAAAAACACCTGCGATATATTTATATTTCACAATATGAGATTTTCTAAATTTTCCTTTTGTATTCAAGTATTTTTTATCATTCTATGTCATTTATTTTTTAAAATATAGAATTTTGAAATTGAATGAATCATTTTAAATAACCCCATGTAATGAAAAAACAGACTATTTAAATTAATTCAGCATGTTTTTTTTTTGACGGATTTGCGAAAGCAACCGGGCAGCTGTGATATCGTGGACCTAAAAAAGGCTGCAAATAGTTGACATAAAATGTCAAAACCTGTCAGTATATCCTACATACAACTATAGAATAAAACATGATTTTTTCATTAAAATTAATTGTTGAAAAATATTTTGAAAACTATTTGGAAACTTGTACTAAAATATATTTCTTTACACGCACACACAAACATCATTAATGTTTTTCAAACATTGCATTAGTTTCCATTAAAAAAAATAACTTAGACTGAATACCAAAATGAAATTGCACAATATTTAATTTCTAGTGTAGAAAAACACCGAAGAGAATTATATTTCTGTTTGTATGTCACCTTTCGTAAAAACTGTTTTGAAGATTTGGAGCGTTCTTGTACTTACGTACCTTTGGTTATTTTTCCAAAAGCAAGAAGTGAAGATAAAGTGATAAAAGGAACAGAACTTATTTCATCTCACTCTTATCTAATAGCTCGGAGTTTCTCGCTAAAACTTTTTGCAGATTTGAGAAAGTAAGTTAAAGTGTTTCGTAAATTACGTTATTCTTCTTGAAGAGATTCTTCCATTTTTCTTTGCTCTTAGGCATTTTATGGAGCTTATTTTAGCTTAGGCATTTATGGAGTTTTTCTTACTCTCTCACCAGCAAGAAATTGGAATGGTTAACAAAAAAACGCTTCAAGTATTGAAATAATAGTGACACAAAAATGCCTTGAATTTTGCATTTCTTTTTTTATATTTTGCTGTTAAAATAGAAGGTATTTTGATACTGAGGTAGATGCATGTTTATGAGAATTTTATGAATATAAGAAATGATCGATTTTAAATTTGCCAGAACATGAATCACGACACAGAAAAGAAATATATGCGTTTGCTCCTTTTTTTTCCTTCTAAATTTGGTTTTTTAAGATTCTATAACACATTGCACAAAATCTATTTTATCTATAGTTCATATATATATCCCTAATTATGAAAATAGTTATTCCTTATTCAGTGATTGTAATTTTTTCTGATAAATAGTTACTAATTTAAAGTATTGCAAGCTAATTGAAAAATCATTATGTAAAATTTGAATAACAAAATTAAAAAAAAAATTATATTCAATTTTTGAAATTATATATAATTGAGTTTAATATTGAATTTATAAATATTTTAAAACTTTTTTAAAGTTAGAAATGCTATGAATTTTATGGAAAATGTACCTGAACGTAAGTCCATGACTTATAAATACAAATGTAACAATGGTTTCATACATAATTATATATGCTTAGGCGAATGATTTTCTTTGAATGAAAAGACACACAAACACACTGATATTTGAATGTTAAAATATGATTCCCTTTGCTTTTAAAATTAAAATGGTTATGAATATTTAAACTTGACATGAAATAAGCTCATTTTTCCTTTTCTTAAACATAATTTATTTCTGTCATTTGAAGAATTGGAGTCATAGACTTAGAAGATTGAAATGACACTTCTGGGATCGCTCCAGCCCATGGAAGTGATCTCAAGCTACTTTCGTTGACAATATTCATTTCGAATGCAGGGGGGGGGAAGAAGACAAGTTAATTTATTAAGTATAGAATCAAATCGTGATAGATCCTTGTTAATGCAAACCAATCCGTAAATCAATAGTATGATTTTCAACATTGATAAGTGTCACCTTATGATACGATTGAAGGTCAGTGTTGCACATTTAATAGGGATGTTACACATTTAATTTTATGGCACAATTTAATTTTCTTACGAAAAAAAAAAACCTCGAATCTACAACATTAAATAGGATGACTTTTCACGAATTATATTTCTTGACAAATCTCTATAAATTAACTATGTCTCTTTTAATTTTATTACAATATTCGAACTAATTTTAATTATATAATTTTGTTCTATCGATTACGATTCTGCTCTATCGATTATGATCATGTTCTGTTGATTCCACTTCTTCCAGCTGAAATACAAACACCTAATGGATCGATCGATTGATCGATGGACATTGCACAAAGAAGCACACGAGAGCTATTAGCGACGGATCTTGACATTTTGAGCCACGTTCAAGTGACGATGACGACTTACGATCTGGTACTGAGCTCTCAACCCTTCCACATCATCTCAAAGTGAAGATATTCAGTTTCGACAGATTTAATGAGCATCAGTTGTGCTACTTGGCGAGTCTTTAGTGGCATCGGAATCTCCAGCTTGACAGAAACTGAGATGGTCATGAGTTTGTCACAGTAAATAACTCCATCCTTCAGTAAATAACTCCACAGACATCTTAAAATCCAATTAAATAGTCAGTAAATTCAAAACTTCAATTGTTGGTACGCTAGATAAAGACAACACATTTTTTTTTCTTTCAACACAGAATATGCAAGAAAGCTCTTTCTCGAATCTCTCTTAATTCAGTTAATCCTAGTTTATGTTCAAATAATAAAGTCTTAGCTTACCAAACACTCATTTTCCGATTCAACACTTCTTGCTTATAAAAGATTCTGCTTTACTTTGACCAAGAGTCGCTTCAGCACAAATTAACAATCATGATGATTACATTTTCTCCCCGATTCTTAAACATATTTTAAACGCTATTTCAATGATACGTTAGAGGGTTTTCCGATCTTTAAGAAATATTCTAAAATATTTTCAAAAATCAGGGAGAAAATGTAATTCCGCAGAAGTCTTCATTATGTTTTGTTCTTTTGGATACACTTTTTTGCATTCAAATAAATAAAACAGTAAAAAATTTGAGGAAGGTATTTGAAACTCCGTAGGATATATATTGCGTCTACTAAATCAAATTGGCTGGTAGATGGGGACCTTAAACTCCTCTTGTGGCACAATATGGGAGTTAACAAAGGTTTGTGCCTGGGATTTTGTGCTTGTCAGACAGACATGGTAACTGAGAGATCTGTCACCGATAGTCGTTGCATAGTTTTGAAGCTAATGAAATAAAAACCATCCAATTAAAATTATAACGGCTGAGATAATATGTGCCTATATTTGTTGATCTAAAAACTCAAATTTAAAAAAAAAATTACTTTTTTTCATGCCTTTTCTTTTATTTAATTGATTCTCATAATTTCATCATTCTAAAAAATGCAGAAGGCTCATAAAAACGCATAACTGATTACACATCAACACTTCATCGACTTCACATTAAAAATGGTTGTGAAAAATTAAAAAAAATACCATAATAAAAAACATTTAGACCATTTTTCAAATTTTAAATTATTTAAAAGTTAAAAATTGCAAGTTAGAAATATTTTTAAAAAACCCAAATAAATGCAAATTTTTATGATCTATGCTTTAAATACATTCGATGTCATGATTAAGGGATTATATGTCTACTGTACTGCTCGTGACCTTGTAATAAAAAGTTTCCATCATTATTAGAAGAGCTTCAACAAAAGTTTCGAGCAATTTCCAGTACTGGCTCTTATTACAGGATTTTAATTATCTCGTTATGTTTATATGTATATATATATATACATCTTTCTAATTTAATATTTGTATTGGAACTTTAACCTTCTTCCTATTATCTGATCGAACTGAATTTTGCACACACGCTTAACTCTTATGACAGTACAATGTCATGGTATACTCAAGCAGTGACGGACTAAATGGATGACAGGGGTCCCGGGCCTTGTACTTAAAAGCATCCAATTGAGTTGAACTTTTGCACACACGAAATTAGCTCATATAATTGCTTTTTTAACTTCAAATTTCCTGACTAGAAACGATTAATAAATATAAGTAAAAAGTTTTTAAAAACCCAACGGCTATTGAAAGTTAGACTAAAAGGTATAAAAATATTTTTTAAATGTAAATTAATACATAAAAAAAAACTGAGGCGTTCATATTTCTTTCGATCTCGTATATAAGTAAGTAGTATATGTTACTTAATGCATCAGCCATTATTTAGGCATTTTAATTAAGCGCCTCAAGCTTTAACTAAGATACCTAGTTCTTATATTTTTTTCTCTCTACAGAGCCTCTCAGATTTCAACCTAGTAATCATCCATGCGGATAATTGTTAATTAATTGCTTGATAATTATATTTTCATTCAGGCAACATGCATTAAAAGTCAGGCAAATTAGTATTTATAAGCATGTTCCATTCATTTAAAGCCAAACTGAAATTAGTTTTTTATGAAAAGTTCTGAAAAGTCATAGGGTCCCTTAGGGTTTATAGAACCAACATCGTCTGTCTGGCTGCTCAGAATTTCCGCAATAACAACCGAGAGTTGAACGAAAATTCCCTGGAGAGGCATTAAGGGCTCTGACAGATGATAAGGCATTTAACGCCCCTAGACTATTATCTTATCATCCGCTGCACAGGATTAATGTCAACATCACACTGTTTTTCAAAAGCTTTTCTTGCGTCATTTTCTAATTGAACCAGATCTGAAACTTGGGAGCAAAAAGCGCAGGTTACACCTTACTTAACTTAATGAAAGGGAGTCTAAACGCACGTTGAAGAGCTTTCGAAATGACCCCTATAGACGTTTTTTCTTTCATTTCATTATTTTAAGTAAGCGTTTCCGGAAAGAAAGGTTTACATATCATTCCTTAAGCGAGTGAAAAATTACTTTTTTTCTTACTAGGAAAATCATAGAAGGTAAACAAAGGTATATTTAAGGTAACTGAAATGCTAAAATACTTCAAAATTTGCATTTTTTTTTTTTTTTTTTTTGCAGCCAAAAAGTAATGGGCACTTCTCTAAATCTACAGGTATATGATTTATGAGATTTTGATTCTAAATTTGAATTTTAAAATTTTGAACAAATAGGCTACACCATAGAGAAAAATGTACGTATTTGCATTTTTCTCAAAATGTGTTTTTTTAGGATTCTGGTACACATTCCTCAAAATCTACTCCATCCGTAATGCTAATGTTTTCCACATTATGAAACGAGGTTATTTCCTACAGAGTGAACTTAATTTTTTTTTCTAATAAACACTCATAAGTCTTAAGAATTGTATTTGTACTCAATATTTGTAAGAAAAAATATGGGAAATTTGAATAATAGAATTTAATTTTTATAAAAAAATTTAAAAAATTAGTTTTTGAAATTATAAATATGTTCAGCTCGTATCATTATGTGCACGGACTAAACTTTTTGCAAAAAAACCCAATTATTTCAAATTGCTTTCTTTACCTGAGATATCATTATAAATTTCTTTTTTGGGGTGTATAATATCTGGCGCCAATTAGCCAGAGACAACCGTGGCGTCTCTTACTCGCTGTCGAATCGTGGTGGCCAAAACGCAGAGCTATTCAAAATAATTCATCTGATTTCAAAATGTTATGTTTTCATACATAAATTACTTAGAATGATAAGTAATACATGAATTCAAAGGGAAAATACAGAAGTTTTTTACATGTGTTCAGGAAACCTCCTTTATAGTAACACGTATAAAGGCAATTCGATACGTTAATTCCTGCCAAACACGGTGTAATGAATTGTACAGGAGAGGAAATCCATTGATTTGAGTTCAATTAAATTTGTGGGTAATGGTGGCGTATACTCTTTATCTTTTACAAATCTCCAAAGGAAGAAATCGCATGGCACTATATCAGGAGACTTAGGTGGCTGGCTGTGAGATATTAATTCATCTGCTCCACTGAGACCGATCAAACTACGTGGTAGCTCCGAGACAGCTTCTAAAATAGCATTTTTGAAATAGCTTCACGAAGAACCACGAGGGCCATCTATTGTTCACATTATCAAACTTCTACAGTTTTCTTTTGTATTCATGTAATACTTATCGTTCGGTGACGTTTACGTTTGAAAATATAGAATTTTGAAATCTGATGTGTCATTTTGTCAACCTGTAATGACAGCACACGGAAGAGAGAAGTAGGAGCAGAACTAGCTCCGAAAATTTACTAATGTATCTGAAATAAACCTTTTACTCTTGTTAAAGAATGTGGCTATCATTATGACTTACAATAAATAGTCTTGACAACACGCTCTATTTATAGAACCAGAGACTGCATATTGGAATGAAAAACAGTTACTAACGTTTGAGAAAAAGCGCATTGTGTTGAGCTGAATTTGAAAGAAAAGCCGGTACGTTTTTGATATAGAACGAAAGCAGCACAGTGGGGAAATTATTTGTGCTGAAATGTGATATTTCGTTGTTTTGGAGCTATTTAAAGGAATGTTTTTTTTTTTTTTTTTGTTCCGGGCATTTATTTCATTTCCGTTGTTGTTTTAAAAGGTTTTTACTTGCTAAAGGAAGAAAAAGAAGATTCAGTTTATTGTCGCAAAGATAGGCATCAAGGAGATTTTCGGTCGAGCAACGTTGGATTTAAAGGGAGTCATAGCTGTCATTGAGGATTATGATGAATAATTTGTTAGAGAGCTGGTGGTAGTTCTTATTGAAAGATAAAAGCAAATGAAAAAATCAGAAGACAGAAAAAGAAGAGAAAATAGGGAACCTCTCGGACTCACAAAAAGTATGTCTGAAAATGGAACGAAACTGTAGCCAATCCCAGTACAAAGTCTGAAAAAAAAAATGAAGAAATGAAGAAGAAAATATTATTGGAAAAAGAGAAAGCAAGACTGTACGAGATTGAACTTGAAAAAAAAAAAACACTGCATCAAAGAGAAAAATGGAGGAAAAAAGTAAACAGAGGAAGGTACGAGGCATTTAGCTGAATTTGAAGAAGGAAAAGAAATAATAAAAAAAAAGACAGATAAAAAAATACAAATGGAGGAAGAAAATACAAGACTTGAATATTTTGGCAACCTCTACTGGACAGAGAATAAAGGTCACGAAAATTTGTTCAGGCCAACACATCTTATATCAATCTTATATCAATTAGGTACCAGATGTTAAGTATCCTGTAAAAATTTATAAAGATACCTCAAGTTAAAAAGCAATTTAAAATAACAGGTTTTTTTGTGAAAAGTAGACCCTAAAGCTCAAGTTAATGATTAAGAAAGTTCAGAGGTTGACTACTCAGAGGTCTTGTGAAAAAAAAGTGCCTTCGGTTAGTGGTGCTTAGAAATAATGCTAAAAAGAAAATAAATTATTTAATACACATAAATCTTTAATATGTGATTTTTTTTTTGCAAATTGCTTTAATAAACCTATTTCTCCTTGTTGCAAAAAATATTATAGTATTTTTATAACTTGGAGAAAGAGGTACAAAACAAGTTTCTGGTAATGTAATTAAACTTTTAAATTTCAAGTCTCGCCATTTTGGATTCCTAGAATAAAATTTCTTTGCCTTTTCTCTCCTAAAAAAAGGTAGGCAGAAAACTTGAGGGAATGTTAAATAGGGCATTTTCTCTTTTTTTCATAGAAAAACCTCTAGGATGTATTGTATGAATGCTATTGGATGACTAATTGCCGTAGTCTATTAGCACGTACACATAAATATATGAAAACAAAATTGCATTAGAAATTTGAAGAAGTTGTTTTCTTTTCCTGGTAGTAATTACTTTTGTGGAACCCGGGGCAAGAAATTATACTTATTTTACACTAATTAATATTTATTTTGAATAATTCTACTTTTCTGAAAACTTAAAAGGAAAAAAAAAGTATAAAGTCAGCTTTAGTTTTTTTCTTCTTTTTTTTTCGAATAAGGAGTTAGTTTTATATCGTGACAAAAAATTTGAAAGAGTTAGAAGATTATTTTTCAGGTGCAAATATAGGGATGGATTTATAGATAAGGTTTGGATGCGTAATCGGAGGGGGGAGGAGCAGCTATCTGTGACAGAAATTTGGAAAATATTTGGAGAGAGCAATTTTATTTCGCCTCGGCAAAGCCAAGAGGTAAGGAATTGTTTGATTTATAATATTGGATTATGATTATTTATTATTTTTTTCAGTGTTAATAAGCTAGTTTTTCTTACAATTTTACTTTATGCAGTATATACAGAAAGAAAGGGGTCCCTGAAAAAAGTGCGATAATCGTCTTTATTTAGCATTAATTTATTCTGTCTTTCCATTTTCCCTTTTTCCAGAAAGCTTATGCTTTTTACCGAAGTAGTTTTTATGTGAAGTTTTGCAAAGGGTCGAATTAAATTTAACTCTTTTCACCTCTTTCATTAATTTCAACTTTCATTATTTCTAAGTTAATTATTCACTAAATGAGAGTCAAAGTAACAGAATTCTCACAATTCGTAAAAGGGACGTTGGATATAAATCTAGTGATTTTATTTATGCCTCACGTATAAATGTTTTAGTCGATAGTCTGTCTCTGTCTCAAAACACTTTAAACTTTAAATCTAATTTAAAATGGCTATCAAAGTTATTTATTACCCTCTTGCTTGGGGTCGAGTCAGTTTAATCACAAACTGGTGGTTCGAACGGGTATACCAACGTTCGCTTATATATACATATACATACATACATATAGTATTTTTTTGAAATATATATGTATATAAATATTCCAGAAAATTCTGCTAAACAATACGTTTACTATGGATGCAAATTTACACTCTTCAACTACTACTACTCTGTATTAATGTGTATCCACAAACTACTAGCTTCCAATTTCAAAATTTCCAAACTTCCTAAATTCAATTTTGCATCGTCAATTAGTTTCATTTATTTTGCTCATCTAATTCGGTAAATCACGTTTCATTTGTTTGGGTCGAAGTTTAATTTTATGCAATTAACTTTACCCTCATTACCTTTAATAGTTTCTCAAATGTGTGCATATTTATTTTATTTTATTTAATATTGTGTTTATTCTGCTTCATCTCCTTACATACTTTTCCTTTCTATGACCTCATCAACATGTCACCATACAGACAGAGGATTACAGGGAACTGCAGGGCCGGCCATCTAGGAGATCTTACTTATCCTTTTACATGAAATAACGCCCACTTTTTTTTTTAAATTTCTTGTTGTAGTGTAGTAGTGAAATGGATGTTTGGATTCCGAATTTCGCTAGCAGCGAATTGAGGAGCGTAATTCGCTTTCTTCTCGCGAAGAAAAACGCTCTGCTCTAGATTTTTAGGTAAATAAAATATGTTTACTGTGAAGGTATTATGAATCGTACTAATGTGTACAAGTAGTGTCCCGAGTTCAAAGTGGTAGAAAAAATTCAAAATCATTGTTCCCCGAAAAATTCCGGTAATTGTCTTTTGGTATTCTTTTTATTGTATTTTTGTTTTATTGTATTCTTTTTATTGAATTTTTGAATGTTACTAAAAAGACTAAGAATTGCGGAGAGTGATGTAAAGCAAAATAAGGGGAATGTGAACGAAGAGAGGATGTTTATTGCGTTACATGTGTGTCCCCAAATAGCCATCTCCGCAAAACAATTCTATGACTCCTTCGGTTGGGACATCATCTAACAATACTCTCCCAGCTCTGATCTGGCACCTTCAGATTTTTTTCTTTCCTCCTCTCTGGAGTCGTTTATGGCTGAAAAAGATTTTCGATTGTCAATGAGGTCCAAAATGTCATCAAATAATTAGTCAAATAAGTGGCAGGAACAAAGGTCCAAAAAAGTTCATTCCCTGGTTCACAAAGTGCATTGAGAAGAATCTAGACTATACGGAGTCTTTGTTATATGTATTCGAATTTGAAAATTTCTCAAAATTTTGTTACCTTTTCTATTTTTAAGGAATTGAGCAATCTTACTCTTTCTGAACAAATCTCGCTCAACAAATGTCACATTTTATATTTCATTTTAAAATAAAACCTTATTACACCATTGAATAGCAACGAAAAAACATTAATAAAACAGAAATTTCACTATGCAGTGCCAGAAAGAGAGATGCTAGCCAAAAAAAAATAATGTTACGATTGTTCAAAATCAAAGCCGTTGCCATTCCTGAAATGGAAAAGTAGCACTCTATGAAATAAAAATGTCGTTTCCTTCCATCTGAGTGAGTATAACGAACATACATTCCCATTATGATGGAAGAGACACAGCTAGGCCCTTTTGTCTTGCTCTAACGATCTTCTTTTGCTCCACCCCCAACTCACTTCCGCTCCGTCGCGCGTTTCCATGGTGATGTCTTCACAAAAGTCCTCGCGAGAAGCTTACGTGCGTCATTCCTGTTACCTGGATGAAATTATCTTTTCTCAAGAATTTCCGTGTGATTTTTGTGTATTTGTTAACGTTACTGCCAGGATTTCTGGGCTCTGATTCGTCGGCACACAGACGGAGAATATGTGAAATGCTCCTTTCTCTCTCTCTAGAGTCGCGGGTTTTTTTTTTTGTCTCTTTCCAGCAAAGAAAAAAAGGTAATCCATTTCGAGAAAGGGGCGTATTTTTTTTTGCTGGATTGGTAATCCAGACTTAGACGGGCTGTAGTTGGCGGTCTTTGGGTAGAAAAATAAACAAAACGACTTCTTGTTTCAAAGGAAAAATGTAAGATAACCGTGACATTGGATATAAAAAAAAACATTATATCTGAGCATTAGAAATATTTTTCCTTCGGTACAATTGAGCTTTTTTGCTTCAAAAAATTATTTACAATAACCCTTTTTTTCTCTTTTAAGGGGGAAAAAGTATACTGAAGATGATTAAACACCTTTAAAAAATTCTTACCTTAGTTTTATTGTATGAACTTCATTATATATATATATATATATAACATTACATAACTCTAGTTACATTATTTAGTGGGTTATTTAAATTTTCCTTAATAGTGTGCTAAATCATTTCATTGACCTTTAAAACTTTAAACTGTTGTTTTTCAACTTTTTATTTTTTCATGAAGCCATGCTTTTCAAATGTTAAGGCATTTCATGTAATCAATAAAAATTTCTGAAATTTTTTTCGTCGTAAAATTCAAAAATTAGATGTTTTATAATTCTCTGCATTGCATTACGAAGTGGACAAATAGCTATTATATTTAAAACAAAAAACAAAATTATATACAGTTGTTTTTTATTGTTTTTCTTTGTGTCTTATAGAAATAAATTTGTAAAGCTGTAAATAACAATAGAACAAGGAAACTCGTATGCAGAATGTTGAGAAACTCATCTTAGAAATCGGAAAAAATTATTTAAAAATATTAAAATTTGCAGCAGTATTAGGAATTTAAGAATACAAATTAGTTTGTAAAAAAAAAGTAAAATTTTAAGAAATAGTTTATTTGAAAGTAATTTTTTTTCTGACATGAATATTTAATTTATGTTCAAATAGAAAGAATAAAAAAATTTACTAATAATTATCTAATTTGAAAAAATGTTCACAGGATACTGAGTACTTTAAGTATGTTATAACGAAGAATATTTAAAGCATAAATTATTCTAGAAAAAATATTAAATTGCCTAGAAAAAAAACCAATTTGTTTTCTATTTTTGTGCAAGATAAAGAGAAATGTTATTATATTCAAGAATAACATTCTTGAATGTATCAATGCAGGAGTAAAGAATAACATGCAACTTCCCTTTATTACTATTAATTTGTTGATTATATATATATATATATATATATATAAACTTTGTAGATCACATTGTGTATAAATGTAGCTCAGAAATGGATTGTCCACCTATTAGCAATGGACGAAGCTAAGGATTTTTTAAGTATTTTGGTGACTTCGTTTAACCTTGAACTGATTGAAGCGTATTCTCTTACTCTATTGGAACGTATTGGGTCTTACTTAATTTTAAAATTTCATTTTCTGCGATGCAGTAAATCTCGGAATAAGTCAAAATTATGTCATTCGTTTTACTTAAGGCATGCATACTCGTATTCAAACTGTTAGAAAAAAGATAAAAGTTTATAAAGATAAATATAAATGGCAACCTCTATCCTATTTTTCAATGCAAAATATTGTTTTGGGTCTATTATTATAAACTCTTCTAATGCTTTATTTATTCGGAAAATTAAAAATGTTTTTAATTTGTTTCATATTAGTTTCGTTTCTCTTACAGCAGTCTTCTTTGATTTTAGTATTTAGTTCTGCATGCATTTCAATTCATCGGCTCAATGAAAGCTCTTTCCAGACTTGTTTTTATTTAACTTACTATATATATATATATATATATATATATATATATATATATATATATATATATATATATATATATATATATATATATATATATATATATATATATATATATATATATATATATATATATATATATAATGAGTTGTGTAGTTCCCGTCGTGTGAAAATGGTCTCTCTCTCCGCTACAACAAAATAATTATTTAAAAATGAAAGTGGCTTCGACTGTTTTATAAACATAATTAAATAGTACTATTTAAAAGAAAGTCATTACATTAATTAACAGGCACAATAAGAGTTCCCGGCTGGTGTAAACATTAAATTAAAATTTTGTTAACATGAGAGAGAAAGACCATACAGAGCAATTCTCCGTGTATTTCTTCGGCTGGAATTTTTTTTTTACCAATTCCCGCTTGAAGGCCGCCAGCAGAAATCCACAGCGTAGCCATCGTCTCCTATGTCTGTCCGATGGCATGAGCTGTGCCGTTGCAAAGACGCTGGAAGTGGAACACAGAAGAGAGGCGTCATCTGCGAAGGGCCACTGAATTATCGCAAAACAGAACCCAACCAGCAATTCCCGCAGATTAAACTCGTTAAACTTATTATTATCCTATAATTTGTTCCTAAACTCTATCACCTACACTTTGAAGTTGTTTAGTCTTTGGTCCTTACCTATTCGAAATGGGACCGTCACTTCATTCTTCAGAACTGAAAATTCAAGATCCTATTACTTTTCCATCTCTCTCTCTCTTTTGTTTTAACAAATAACTTAAGAAACATATTACATTCTCCATTTATGCTAACTTTTAAATTCATTATAGTTTAAAATTTAATTCCATGAAAGTCAAAAATAATTTATTTTGATGTATATAATAAAATAAAAAGTGCACATATAGCAATAATATTTCAGAATTCTTTAATATAACATTTTTTGCTATAGAAATTGAAATCTTACTATTGTAATACCAAGTAAGCAAAATTAACAACTAAGAAATGTGATAATGCGTAAATTATTTTATGAAAGTTGTTATATTGATTTAAGATGATAATTGTGATAATAACATTGCTTGATGTTTAATTAAAATTACTATTGGTTAAATTTTTATGTTTAGATTTTATGAAATTAAAAAGTTAACATATTTTAAAAAAATTAATTAAATGGTTTTGAATGTTTTGTGAAAAGTACTATATCATATGTTGCTCATAATTCTAAAGTTGATGTATTTACTATGTCATTTAAGTGTTAGTTAATGTTATTAAGACCAAAAAAGGTACTAAACAATTATAAAATAGATATGAAAAGGGAAAATAACCCCAAAAATTCAGAAACCGAAAATAGAACAATTGAATCCCAGAACGAGAAAATGAAAAATGAACCCCTTATTATTCCTTTTGATCCTGACAGTGGGATGAAAATGGAAAAGTAGTTAAACCATTTTAATCTGGCATGTAATCTAAATTATAGAGATGAGGTCTGGAAACTTAAAAATATTTCAAACTTTCTGATGGGTTCAGCATTAACTCAATATATTAATTCATGCTTGGATATTACCAATTTTAATAATCTTTGTTGTGTTTTAACTGAAAGTTTTCTTGAGCCCAGTGTAGTTAGTTTTACTGAATTTTTCAACATAGTTTTCAACCTAATGACACCTTATCAGATTATTTTCATTAAAAATTAAATTGTGGAAGAAAATTGGGGTTTCCCCCTTAAATAATTTTAAAAAGTTTAACAGATGGGTTGCCTACCCATTTAAAACAATTAGTAAAAATAAACCCTCCTGACTCCCCATCAGAATGGCTCACAGTGGTAACTAAACATTTCAAAATACAAGATTCTATTCCTGAATCAAGTAGGGTCAGAAACAATGAACCCATGAGTAGAAGTAGACCAAATCATCAAAATAGATCATCTGCACCTTTTATAACCAGGTTACCAAACTGAATTTTACCTTGACCGCCAAACTATTTCAGGCCTAATTTCCAAATTATTCCAGGCCGCGTCCAAACAATTTCTCTAGTCATCGTCCATATTTTGGCAATAGACCAAATCACAATTCTCATTTTAGGCAGGGATTGCCACCTTTACCCTGTAAATTTTGTATAAGTATAGGCATTTTTAATGCATATCGTTGGTCACAAACGTGTCCTCTTAGACAACCTAATTTTTTTAATAACGTACCCCATATCTAGCCCTGTTTCCAAATGCACAGGAAACCCTGTTAGTCCGGAACAAAATTTTAGGGAAAATCAAAACAACTCTACTGAGGCGCAGGGCCCAGTACAATGACAATTATTAGTGTCCGGACACCTCTCAACCAAATCACCTACTTTAACAACCCCAAGCCTATCTAACTTGGGATAGTTACGCATTTTACGTGACAATGGCATTGTTGTTATTGACACAGGATCCACTCTCTCAGTTATTTCTGCAGATATTGTCAACATACTTCACTTTAAGAAAAAGAAGACTAATCCTTCAAAGGTAAATCAAGCCCATGGCAATTTACAATAGATGCAAATATGTGAGACATATTTAAGAATAAGAGAACTAAACAAAAAAAATAAGATTATATATTATTAATAACCATTTGCCTTACCTAATTTTAAGACTTCCAGATTGTAGTCCTTTTAATTTAATTATTGATTGTAATAAAAATTGAATAATAAAAAATGGAAAAAATATTACAAATTTGCGTACCAAAAATGAACAACCATATGTGTTAGAAGAAATAAGAAAAACAAGAGACACTCAGGATAGTATAGCCAGTACCTCAGAGGACATTTTTCCACCTTTGATTGTAAAAGAACTATCTGATTCTGTGTTGTCTCTCGTTTCTGAATATTCGCATATTTTTGCTAAATCGCATATTTTTCAAATTCGAATACAATCCCTTAGAATTGCAATGACTACTGATTTACCAGGCTCTCAAAGAGCTTACAAAACATCATCCACTGATGAAGAGGAAATTAATAAGCAAATAAAGAATTCATTGAATTCTGGATTAAATAAAGAATCTAATAGTAATTATTCCTTCCCTGCAACTTTAGCTTATAAAAGAGATGAAAACAGAAAAAGTAGGTTGTTCATTGACTATCGCTAAGGGAATGCTCTGAGTAAAACTGATGCTGAATCTTTACGAAGAATTGATACTTTATTAAACAAATTAACCCATGATAAAAAATTTCTCAACCCTGGATCTTGCATCTGGTTACTGACACATACCCCTTCATGAGAAAGATAAACATAAACTTGCTTTTGTGACCCCTGGAGGCTTATATGAATCCCAAGTCTTACCTTTTGGCTTTAAAAATGCATCAGCAATATTTAATCGCACAATTCGCAATATTCTAAGCAAACATAAATTTTCAAAATTTGCATGTCACTATTTTGATGACATAAGAGTTTTTTCTAACTCCTTAGAAGAACACTATGATCACCTAACATAAAACAAATTTTTAACATGTGTCAAGTAGGAAATATTAAATTAAAATTTTCAAAATGTATTTTTGCAAAAGAAAAAATTAATTTTTTGGGTTATGAGGTCAGAGAAGGATGCATCTCTCCAGATAACCATAACATTGAAAGCATCAGGAAATTACAAACTCCAAAAAAAAAAATAATAAATAAATAAAACAACTTCAAGGTTTCCTTGGTTCTGTAAATGTTTATAGTAAATTATTGATTGTTATGATAAAATTAGAGAGTTTTTAAGAAAAAAATCCTTAAAAAAGATCAACAATGGTATGGACAGAGCAATGTCAAAAATCTTTTGAAGTGTTAAAATCTAAATTAATAACAAAACCTGTTTTGCAATTATATGAACTTAAATTACCTCTTCACGTGTTTCGTGATGCTTCACAAATAGCCATTGGAGCTGTTTTAAAACAGCCTGATAGTTCTGGTAAATTACATCCAGTATCATATCATTCTAGGACTTTAAGAAAATATGCACAAAATTATTGTGTAACTGAATTGGAATGTTTGGGCATAGTAGATGCCCTTGGTAAATATTATTATTTACTTGGAAAAAATTCATAATTCATACAGATCATGCTGCTCTTGTTTGGCTAAAAAATGTAAGAAATTTAAGGGTCGATTATTTAGATGGTCTTTAAAAATAATCATTTTTGATTATGAAGTTAAATATTCGAAAGGGACAGCTAATGTTGAAGCTGACGTGTTATGAAGGCATTCTACAGCTCGATATATCCAGCACACTGGGCATTTACTTGAACTAAATGAGATAAAACATTTTCAAAATTTAAATAATTGATATGATTCAAAATAAAAAGAAATTGCTGATGTACTTGTATTGAAAAAAAAATTAAGTTAAAATAGTTGTGTACCTTTTTCTTTCAGGAGAAAAGTTTTGCAAAAGGCTCATGAGCAATTTGGACATCCATGTACTCAAAAAATGATAAACATAATTACTCCCTAATATTATTGTCCTCCTATTAATCAAGATATTTCAGCTTTTGTCAAACATTGTCATGTTTGTCAATTAAATAAAAAGAATTGGCAAAAGGGATTTGGTCTTCTACGGACTGTTCCCCCCACGAAACAACATTTTGAATGTCTTTCTGTTAATATTGTTGGAGGATTTAATTATTATAATTCTACAAAAAATATCTACATATAGTAATTGATCATGCAAAAAGATATGTTTTGGCTTTTCCATCAAAAAATGAAAACTCTGAAACTTATATTAATATTTTAAAACAAAATTTTCAAATTCAAATGTCATCTAAATTGCTGATAGAAATGTTGCTTTTACCTCATCTAGATTCAAGCATTTCTTAGTAATTACAATATCAAACATTTACTAACTTCTTCAGACTACCCACAAACGAATGGAAAATGTGAACGTGTGAATCAATCTATTGTAACTAAATTAAAGTGTGAAGTTAATTTCTCTCCTTCTAAAATTCCCAGGACTAAACTTTTGGAAAAAAGTAATAAATGTAATAAAAGTAATAAAATAAAAGTAATAAAATAAAACAATTTAACTCCATATTCTGTTAGAAAATTTCCTCATGCATATTTGTTATATATCACTTTACCATATAATTCTCCATTAACTCAAAACCAAGTTTACTCTCCGGTAGAAGAAGGAAGAACATTGGCTAAAAGCAATACAAGCAATTATCATGACAAAAACAAAATTAGATATGATGCTCGTTTCATAGATTCTCCTTTTCAACCGGGTGACAATGTGATGTATAAAGAATTTAACTTTACAAATCGTAGAAAATTACAGCCAGTTTTTTCAGAACTATAAGAAACTGTAAATAAACTTTCTGATGTAAATTATGAAATAACTAAGCCAAATGCTGTAACCAAGAAATCTAATGATATTGTCCATGTTT